>JAPDSC010010138.1:2178-13780 GCA_026290005.1 Latrodectus geometricus | reverse complement strand
ATATATATATATATATATATATATATATATATATATATGCATAAATTAGATAAAATAGTTGTCCTCTGCCTTAAAATTCCTAAATTCATTCACATTTTTCTCCATGAGTCGCATAGTTCAGATAATTAAACAATTATTTATTAGAAAAAATTAGTATTTGTTTCAGAAATTTGCGATTTTTATTAGATTTTTATACTGTTCTGGTTCCTTTCACAGTTTTGTAATGATATCTTCCATATTGAATACAATTATTCTAAATACTATGTCTTCATTATGAAAAATCAAAAGTTTTTAATATATATTTAAAATCAACTGAAATTTATTTCCCGCAAAGCATCTAAATGGTGTATTACATATACAAAGTAAATATTTATGTCGAAATAATGACAGTAGATGCAAAGTTTTGAAACTACTTGACCGCTAACATTAAATCAAAATGACTAGAGTCAGTTTTAATATGAAAGCATATTTAAATTCACTTTTAGCTAGTCTTATAATCTATGCTTTTGGAGGGCGATGCTTACGTAAATAAAGGGCCAAATATAATCGAAATAAAAGATTTTGCAATCATTCTTATTAATATTAATTATATGATCTGTTTATATATAAAAATATTTTTATTATAATAAATTAATATGCGTAAATTGCTACATATGAAATATTTTCATGGGATAGTACATTAACAATTTTTTTATAAATCAGTGAAAACTTCCTTTTTGCACTCGTCTTGGTGTTTGTTTAATTTTTTTATTATAATAATTCAATATTAGGTGCATTTTAATGGAATATAAATTTGTAAGCAATGGAATATATTTTTGAAGTAACAAAAAATAAAGAATTACAAAGAAGATATAAGCATCCTAAGGCTTGTAAATCTTTTAGATTTATTTTGAAATGAAAATTTGAGCAGCTGTGTTTTAAGTGATTTTAATTGAATAGTAATGTGTAAAATGTAAATTTAATGTTCTATTCTTTGAAATTTTGTAGTATGTTGAGTTTAAAAAAATATCTGATTCTAAGATTTCGTATGAAGATCTAATATATATTTATATTGTGAAGACACATTAATCTTAAAAACGTAATTACGATAAAAATAAGATGTATAAAATTATCATATGTTTTCCTTTAAATATAAATTTAATTAAGATTTTTACTCATGCTTTATTTTGGAATTAACATTGTACATTTTTTTTACAGAAAATCATTAAACAGTAAAATAAAAAATCATGTTGCGAAATTTAATTTCTTATAAAGTAACAAAGCTCAATTTCCCATCCAGTTAGCAGAATTTCGGATTTCCAAATTTACAATTTGTTGGGCCGAAATACCACTGATAGCAAATCAGAAGAATTAGCATGCTAAGAAGAAATTATATTTTAGTTAGGTTATTTTAGTATTGGCTGTATTTTAGTAAGATTATGCTTCATTCACTATTCTTCTTAGTGAAAAATCTTTTTTATTCTCATTATTCACAACATGTGTGGGTGCGTGTGTGAATAAATATAATTATTGATTGTTTCATATCTTATAGCAAAAATAATCGTATAATGTAGCATTCAGTTTTATTTAGGAACACAACATTACCAATTAGATGAAGAATGTTTAAATAAAACCACTTTTTCATAAATTATAAAGGGAAAATCAAATGATGAAATCAATGAGAATTAGTGGAAAGTCGAATGACTAATACTTCTGTAAAAATGTTTTTCTTTTCTTTTTTTTTTTGTAAAAAAATTGTTTTGTGTTGGGAATTTTACAAATATACCATAAGAAGTAAAGTAATAGAACCTTAGAAACATTCATTACGGCCAATGTGTATGCATAAAATAAATATACAATAAATATTTTAAAAAGTATCATCGTTTAAAACAGAAACAAGAGATTGAATTCTTAACTACATGTTTGAAGTAAGAGAACCCGTAACATTCTCATCTCTTCTGAGCTTGTCATCAATATATTCAATAGCCTTTACCAATAGATTGAATTGCTTCTTTAGCCTTTTTTTTTCTCTCGAGCTGGCTTAAAAAAACAACTGGTTCAGAATTCACCAACCACTGTTGCACCAGATGAGCTTTGGCAGTATGTAGAAGCTTCATATTTACTTTACCCAAAGGGTGCATCAAAAGGCTCTTTAATTCTATGTCGAGAGAGTGGCTACAGTTAGAGCTAACCATAGCGGACATATTAACTATTGATATTGCAATCATTTAAGCGTCTATCCAAAAGAAGATGTAATTTCACAAGTTTAATCTTTGCATAATATGCTATGCGTCAAATAAATTGTTGTGTAATATCTCTGGCTAATGTTTCATGATGTTTTATTATAATTGGATTGCAATTTTTATTAGTTAGAAATTGTAACATAAATATTATTTTTTAAAAATATTAAAAGTAAATATTAAATTCACTAATTGTGGCCCTTTGTTTTAGAATAAAAATAAAAATCCAATTTTAAAATAAATTCATCTCTAAATAAGACTGTCACATTAGTGCCAACATTGCTATATTTCAGATGTTTAAACCATATTTCAGTAAGTTTTCGTTTTCATTTTCGTAAGTTTAAACCATATTTCAGGTAGTTTAAACTTACGAAAATGAAATTTTGAGATTATGTAATAATAAAAAACAGAATAAAAATTAAAAACAACAATTTATGATACAAAAAGCCATGGAAAACACAATTTGAAGGTAATCTGAAATTAAAACTTATTTTTAGATTGTTAATAGCCAAAATAAACGTTAAAATTGTCTATAATTAAGGCCTATTTTAACTACAAGTGAATGATCTTTTCTGTAACACTTCAATTTATCAAACTATAATTATATAAATAAATAAACATCTAGTGGCTATATTTATACTTAAAATGATTTTTTTTCTCAATTTATTTTCACTATTTGTTATCATTCTTTTTAAGTAACTTAGACTACATTTACTTTTATAAACATTTTTAAAAGAAGTTTTACAATTTCTAAGCAAATGCCAGTTTATTATAATTCAGATTCCACATCATATTTTAATTTTATATTCAACACAATATTTTAAGAGTAGCCATTTTGATGAATACTGACTTGCCAGAAAGAAAATACAAAATCTAATGTATTGTGTGTCTATTTTAAGCCCAAAATTACAATGGGGAAATAATAAAAAAATGTACTCTATTATTTACTTTAAGAATAGAAAGTTTCAGAACTTTCCCCTGTCATAGAAGCTATATCAAAAATGAAAATAATTTTTTTTGCGCAGTAACTTTTTCAAAATGCAAAAAGTAATTTAATGTCTTAATAGTGTTTTCATTCCTTGAGGATAATGGCTTTTAAAGCTAGACTCTTTCATTTGCAACACCGTCATCTATGCTAAACAATAACGTAAAAGGAAGAATGCCGAAAAGTTAATTAAGTTTTATAAATCATTTAATTTAATAGCGGAAAATGTAAACAAAGCAACGAGTTTTTCTGCTATGTTTGAAATATTACAAAACGTACGAAGTATTTTCACTCAAAATGTTATTACTTCTATTTATAATATGCATGACATATTATATATTTTATGAAAAATATAATTATAAAAGTATTCAATAAAAGTAAATGTGTATGTACTACCAAATTTTCAAATTAAGTAAGTACTATAGAAAAAAACGGTATATAGCAGGAAAGGAAAATTTTTTCTGGTTGGAGAAAATTAACTATTCTACTTTATGTGTGCAATTTATAAGTATCAATATAAATATAGTGATATATATAAAAACTAAAATTCTAGTTTTGTTGTATTTTTTCAATAAAATGATACATATTAGTTTTCAAAGCAATCTGATTTAAACGTGTATATATTTTAAAAGCTATATAATTGTTTCTGTATTATTCTATGCACAATATTATATATTATTCAATTTCCCAAGGAAATAATTTATTAAACTTTAATGGAATGAATATAAGTAAATATTATTTTTTTTTAATTTGGGGAAAATATGCCTTTATGAAAATCTCTATTAAGGAGAATGATTATTATGACTTTTGATTATATGTTAAAGGAAGTTTAAAACTTTGAGAAGAATAAAGACAAAATCTCAAAAAGAAAACTATATCGCACATCTGTAACAATGTTTTATTTATAAGCGTAATATCTTTGTTAAACATTGATCCAATGGTTTGTAAAAATCTGTGCAAGTTACTTTTAAATTAAATACATGTATAATAAATGATAAAAATATGAACTTACTGTGCTCTATAAATGTTTATTTCTAGAATAGAGTTTATGGAATTTTATCAAGTATATATATATATATATATATATATTAGGTTGGAGAAAAAGAAATCCATTATTTTTACGTGAACTTTTTGTAACTTCTTTCAGATTCGCTTTGTAAAAAGGTTTAAAACAGTTTTCATGTAGATTTTTAGGTCTTGTGCGAAGCTACGACTGCTGACATGCTGTCAAGTTTGATAATTTTAGATATTTTATAGACATTCTCGACGATGTTGTATCCATGCGAGGTGCATCTTTAGCATCCTAATACCCAAACGGAATCGACGAAACCAAAGTTGTGCGTAACTGGTTGTTACAGTCATATATAGGACGATAAACACCTTTCACAATTTTAGCCACCTGGTTAGCATTTTCGCCATTATAAAAGAAAAATTAAAATGTATCGAATTTTCTGTTTGTTGTCTTCTACTTTTAAAACCTTGTACTCATAACTGAATTCATCAAACAAAAAACCGCAAGAGAATATTTTAGTGTCAAATGTCACCTTTCCAATGAGCATAAATTTGAAATTGTTTGATAGATACCTCACGAGATAGCGATCACTACAGTCGTCTACCGAAAAAATAATGGATAACTTTTTCCCCAAACTAATATATATAATATTAACACCGGGATACCAGGCTTGAAACATGTGGATATGTGTAAAAGATCACTGCGTCCGATACACTCTTAGAGGTAAGGCAGAACTCTTTAGAGCGAAATATCTTAGTTTAAATAACATTTTGTTGAATATCGAGCGACCGATACTGTTGTTTTTCCTTCAGCCTGCAGCATATTCCGAGATAGGTGCTTGGAAGTTTTCAATGTTTCCTTCCTTGCGATATGTATACGGCTCACTACTTATCAAACGTTTAAGTTATACTTGAAGCCAAGTTATGTGGGAATATTAAAATTCCTTGCGACGGCCTTAAACTGCTAGACAGTTCTTTAGACGATATCAAGACATGGGGTAGCTACTAGTGATGGTAATTATTGGTTTACATGACTTTTATAACATTTTCAATAAAAAATAACATCAAAAGATAGAAAAATTGGCACCAGCTGCTTATAACAGAGTTAAAAAAAAGAAATATAAACACATTGTTTAGAAAAATACTAGATAAGTGACTTCTAGAAAGAGATACTGAAGAAAATTATTCATTAAATTGAAAATTCAAGCATACCTTTTGTAATTTCATTCCTAAGCTATTTTCATTTTCCTATATAAGAGCATCAAAATTTACGATATACATAATTAGAGAAAATTTATTTTTACTAAAATTTTAGAGAAATTAAAATAAATAAGAATTGTTGCATTAAAATGTTAATAAGGATAGTAAAATTCATAAGATTTTTCACAAATATAATAAAAGAGAATTTGCTTTGTCTATAACTTAAAGTTATTATTAGTTGAATATACCCTTTTTCTTAATACTTAGAACCGAATACTTTATAGTTTTTGATTTTAATGATTAAAAATATTGAAATTTGTAGGATTATATAATCATTATTAAAATTAGACCTATAAGTTTCATTTATAAACATTATTCAGTTATGAAAATGAGACAAATAAGGGTACTTCCGCTGTATGACGACTTGGCGATAAAAACTTTCATTGGTTCATATATGTAAAATTATTTTATCATACATCATTTATATAATATCGTACAAAATTGTATTAAATTAGAATAAGATATTAACAAATAAAATTTTTTCCTATATCTCTATACACCTTTTTACATTTTAACAGCATTCTTCAAATAAATAAAAAAAAAAATCAGTTAATTTATGTTTTTTTTTTTTTTTTTTTTTTTTTTTTACAAAAATATTTAATGATAAATCTTTGTACATAAATTTAAGTTATCTCTTGATCGCAATACCTTAATCACTTTATAATCTAATTTCAATATTTATCATGAATCAAATAAGGTGAAATTTCGCAAAATCTGAAAAATAAGGAATGCTATTGAATCTCTAGTCAATTAATTAAATAATCATATCGTATCTTGCATTGAAAATATAAAGGATAGTGTAAGAAATTTATTATTAGTAAAAATATGCGTTTGTTGTAAAAAATAAAGTTACATATATTATCACAAAATATTAATTTAATTATCAAAACCAATTTTATCTCACAATAAAACTTTCTTCATTCCTCCAATTGCTGAAAAATTTGCAGATGAGAATTTTAAATTTACTTTATTAATTTTTTTACATTCATGGTCAGAATTTTGTAAAGTTATAAATGTAAATGACATACGACTAAATCTATCATTTTTCATGAATATATTAAACTCATGGGCTTACAAAGCATTCGATCTGTTGATATCTCTCTAATATTTTTATAAGTAATTTAAGTATTGAATAATAAATTTATGTCAAAAATTAGGCAGGAGAAGCATTTAATTATTGTAGTTAGAACATATATTAAATAGTATGTAATATAATTATAACAATAAAGAGGAAAAATTCTTGGAAAGATAGTTTCTATCTGAATTTAAATTTGGAGATTTTTGTGCACTTTTTGACTCAATATTGATTTGTTTTTTAGTTTTGACATTAGTTTAAAATGTAAAATATGCAAGTAGTGACCAAGTATAATTAAAACTCATTACAATATAAAACGTTTTTAAATGTATGTTAATGAATTAATTTTCCAAACCAATTTCCTTTCTAGTGTTTGTGAACGATAGATTGAATCAGAAGAACGATATCAAATTATTTCAATGAATGAAATAATTTCAAGTTACAATTAATTTATTTTCCGAATTTATTATAGAATAAAAAATTCAGAAAGTTATATTAGAAAGTGAATATACAACATTTGAATACACGACTATATATATTATAAACATTCACCTAAAACAAAATTTGATACATTGAAGTATGTATATATATGTATGTATGTATATATACACACACAAAGAGTGTTACAAAACAATAAAAAAATAACTAGCAGAAAAATAATTTTGCATCACTTAAAACTTAATAATCTGTCAGTTTTAATTGAAAAGATAATAATCTGTTTCAGGATAATTTTTCTCTCATTTACTCAATTTTTCATTGTATCAATCACGTTTTCAAGCAAAGACTAGGAATTTGTGTCCTATTTATACATGATAGTTATACTATCTAGTAATAAATATTTGGGCACTCGTGAAAATAAAAGAAAAATAAATTATTTATATTCAATAGCTAATAGGGCCTAAACGCTAGGCAAATAAAACCTTAACACTCTGAGGCAAATTTAAAAAAAGTGTTTGGATGCTGGAACGAGATATTTTATTCCACTTGGTTTTGAGAAGGTATGTAAGTTATTTCACTGATTTCAGAAGTTTCTGCCTCCGTCGTGATACAAGTCATCTCAGAATGTAGCTCTATAGGATAATATTCTGGATTTCGAGCAAACCATTCCAATCTGTTCACCACCTTCATTGCTTCAACTGTATAAAAATTATTTTATCTGGAAACACTCTGTGTTCATATATATATATATATATATATATATCCAAAAACAAAAAAATATTGGTACGTTATTCTTCTTCTTCATGTTTTGATGCTGTTTCGATGCTGTTTTCGATATCATACATTGAGTTTCAAAAGACTAGAGGAATTACAAGTTCATTCAAGTCAAAATATTTCAAAATATACTGATTTATACTGTATATTTTGATACTGATTGATACTGATTCTGCTCCTTTATAAAGATGCTCATAAATAGTAAATGTCGTGAAGCAGAATTTACACATTTTGAAGAAGAAATCCTTGAGTAAGCGCACTGTGCTCCAGTTCTTTCCGCGTATAAATATAATCTTTAAATGATTGAATTAGGTGATTTAAGAAAAGTAGTGCGCATTTTTAGAATTCTTCAAGATGAGAAAAATGATTTTACAATGAATATAGAAATATGAATAAGAAAAATATGAAACTAGTGGATGATTATCTTAATACTTTCATTATTAACATGCGTAATCTGGATTGCACAATATTATGACTGAACAATTTTGCTGTTCCTGACCTATTTTTTGACAGAAAAATATTACAAAATTTTGAGCATAAGATATAATATCGAATTTATAAATATTTCCTCCAGCTTCGTACTCAATTATCTTACTCTTTATACATGGGCTCAGTAAACTGGTACACAAAACTCTCCCTTTTAATAATTTTATCAAGCGATTAGAAATTACTTAAACGCATGTAATCATTTAATTAAGTTTAACAGAAAACGGAAAATGTTCCTCATAATTTAACACATTAATATTGTTCAAATATGTAGATTGAAATTTATAATTTTGATGAGAAATAGGTGTAGTTGAAAATATTTCACTAATGTCCAAATATTCCTTTAAAAATAAATTATTCTTCCTTTACTTGCATTAACATCAATTTTATTTCATTCACAGGTTTCTTATCATATTGGTATTGCATATGAAGATAAATAGTTGAGTATCTAAGACGTAGTTAAGGAAATATGCAGTAAGCAAAATACAGCTTGAATTGCACATATAATAAAATATTTTCATGTACTTCAGAGCATGAAATTACAAAAGATCTCTTTAATAAATTCCTTAGTATATGATAATCTTAATGGATTATCTCTTTATAAATATTTGCAGTTATATTTTTATTGAAATTTATATGAAACTATGTTTTTTATTCCGTTTTTAATATTTGAAATATGTTGATGAGTTATAAATGAAAACCATGAAACGAATTTTTAATTTGTTTTGTTTTATTTTCTTATAAAGGTTGTGATACAAAGTAACCATATAATATTTTTAGCATTAAAATACCAACAAGTTTGATAAATTTTAGTTTCATCGAATAAAATTGGCTATAACAATGAGATAACTCTCCATAAATGGAAATCAAGCTGTATATATGTAAAATGTTCAGACTTTTTCTAGGATGGTTATTTTTTATGGATAGTACCTTTAAAGATACTTTCCAAGTTTTTCTGCGATACATGTTTCTTAGATATTTAATGCATAGTACCTAAAAAGAAAAATATAAATTATACACCCTTATACTTAGGTAATGAAGAGTACTCGATTACTCCTATTACTCCTTTAAACAGATGTGAGTACAGAAGACAGTGGTGCAATGTTCATTTCAAAAGAATCTCACTTAATTTGATGTACAAATTGTCTTAATTATGGCATGTTTTTCCTTTAATGATAAATAATTTAGTGTCTACCAGAAATTTTTTTTTTGAAGTTGTAAAGCTAATTTTGTAGGCTCCTGGGAAAAAAAAAAAAAAAAAAAAAAAAAAAAAAAAAAAAAAAAAAAAAACTTATGACAAATATAGTAATTTTGCTCCACGTGTTATTAAAAACAAATTTGATAAATTTAAGACAATATTCTACATAAATAAAAATTTTAGAAACTCTGATTAATTCATAAGATTACTAATAATATGTAACAGTTTGATATACAGTTTACTTACTCTTTAAAATTCTTTGAGTGGATAATTTCCTGATTGATTTGTAAAGTTAAGTCTCCTCTTGCTAGATAGAATAGAGAGATGAATGAAGTTGAGGGTGTATAATAACGAAATATCTTGTTAATTTCAGGATTAATTAAAATAAACTTGCTTTATATTTCTAAATAAAAATTACCAAGTGTTTATTAAAATTTATGGAATAAAATTATTAAAATATTGTAGCAAAATATGATAAATTAGTTTACAAAACAAAATTGAATAATATATATTAATTTTTTCAGCTATGTTTCTGTAATACAATGAATTGAACACTAAAAGCATCACGTAAAAATTAGCTAACATGAAAAAAGTAAGGTAGTTCTTAGTCAAAATCTAAAAGTTTAAATATTTATTAAAACTGGTACTTTAAGGAAACAATATTCTATGCTTTAAAGTGTTTGAGGTTATAGCACAAAAGTAGGTTAGATAAGTGCCTATGTAAATTAAAAATTACAAAATTGTTTCACTATTTATTACAATAAATCAAAGAAATAGTGGTGTAATTATTTATAAAAGTCCAAATCAAGCCTATTTTAAAAGTAAAAATGCGTTCACTTTAAAATGTTAACTTTTACTAACATTCTTAAATTTCTTAATCTCTTTTAATAAAATGTTGAAAAGAATAGAAATTAACTAACTTTAAGCCTTAAAGTTTATATTTTAATCATTTGTTTTAACAAACTTCGCGTACAATTTTACTCTTTAAGATTTAACTATTTTAATGAGTAAAAAATATATTAAATGTAAGTCTTGTATTTTAGTTTTTACAGATTTTTGAGCTACAAAAGGAAACTTTTATAAGGTTTGCTAGTTCATTCAACTAAAGGTTAAACAAAAGGAATTCAAATCTAGAATAAAACATATTTAAAGTATCAAGTTTTAAGTAAACTATTTCTATTATTTGAGACTAAAAATTTAAATAAATTCATTATTTCTAAGATATTATGCATGAAGTAAATTGGAAAGAAAGTTAACTTAAACCTAAAACTTCTGAAAGTTTTGTGTTTATATTTGATATACAGTATTATATTAAAACACGATACAGAATGTTTTTTCTATCAGAACGATCATAAATTAACATTTGTATAAAATTATATTTTTATAATGAACAGACTGTACGAGACTTTTACGTATAATAAATGGCAATTTATTATATTTTCTCCACAGTAATTCTTAAAAATGTACTTATCTAGTTCAAATTTTAATAATTTTATTCTAACGAACAATATAAAAGTAATAATTTTAACAAATTATTAGATTTAATTTATTTTTTTATTTTGATATGTGAATATAATTCTGATTTGATTGATGGCATGATTTGTTAAGGTGTTTGAATTTTAATGTAGTAATGCGTAGTTTAAATACATAATTAGAATTTTAATAGTAGCATCAAAGACGTAGAAATGTAAAATAAGTAACTTTGAAAATATCAGTTTTATAACTTAAATATAATAATATACAAAATATGATAATTTTATATATGTTCTATCTGCTCTACACTTTTAAAACATTTTTAATTGAAAAAAACAAATTTATCTCTATAGCTAGCAGTAATTTCATGAGGTGTCTCTATAAATTTTAACGAAAAATAACCGCACACTGAGTGTGTGTGTGATGGATTGGGAATTAACGTAGACTGCATACTATTTTTCGCATTAGATAATATTTTGTTGAAATGTACCAATTGCAAGAATTTATTAAAAATATTATCGTAGAGAGAGGTAGAATCACTTGAAAAGCTTAACAAATTAAATCCATCCAATTCCAAAAAACCTTATCTTATTAAACTACACTTAAACGATGTGCTCAATTTTAAAGTCAATATATATTTTTAGTCAATATATATATATATATATATATATATATATATATAT
>JAPDSC010010122.1:2761-15844 GCA_026290005.1 Latrodectus geometricus | reverse complement strand
TTTATTAAAAGATAGATTTTTATAAAACAACTTTAAATAATTTTTTAAATTAAAATATTTATGAAATTTCAAAAGGAGGAGTGGCAACAGCTTTTTATTTAGAAATTCGATACTAACTACGAATTTATAAACGTGCGTGCACTCTAACTTTGTTGGTTGTCGTTAACTTGTTCGAGTTTTTGTGTTTGATAAAATCGCATTCAAAGCTTTTGCATCCTTAAAGTAAGGTATAGTTATTTTATAATATTGTGTTTGTTTGTTTCTTGTTATGAATCGTTTAATTTTTAAAAGAAAAATCAACACCTTGTCTGATCGACAATTTCGGAGACGTGTTGCTGCTGCAACATGTAGTTCAGTGATTCCTGGAAATAATGATGTAAAGTCAAAAGGAAATGGCCAACCGTCAACCAGTGAAGCTGTTGAAAATAAGTCTAATTATAATTCTTCCCGAAGTGTATCTTCCACCGATTGTGATTCAAATTGTAGTTCAGATTGTGAGAATGAAACGGGCGTCCTTGAAATTGATAGCGATGATGAGGACATTCTCACCAGCTTTCGAAAATGGTCTGTTGAACATAACATAAAACAAAATGCATTAGCATCGTTATTAAAATTGTTGAAAAAACACGATTGTTTCAAAAGCTTCCCTAAAGATCCTCGAACTATCTTGAAAACCCCTCTAGTATATGAAATAAAGCATGTAAGTCCAGGAAATTATGTGCATTTTGGAATTGAAAGAGGGATTAAAAATATATGTTCAGAAGGTTTTTCTGAGGATAAACTTTCACTCTCTTTAAACATAGATGGCTTGCCTATTAGTAAAAGTTCCGCATGTGCATTTTGGCCTAAGCAATAGAGTTTCCAAGCAATAGAGTTTTTGTTATAGGTGTGTATCAGGATCTTGGAAAACCATGTGATGCAAACGAATCTTTAAAAGATTTTGTAGAGGAAGCTAAGCATCTCTTTCAAAATGGAATTCACGTAAATGGTAAAATTTTAGAATTTTGCATTAAACATATTATTTGTGATGCCCCAGCTAAAGCTTTTATACTAGGTATAAAAAGCCATGGTGGTTACCATAGCTGTACAAAATGCAAAACAAAAGGAATTTACAAGAAGAGAAGAGTATGCTTTCCGGAAAAAGATGCGTGTAAAAGAACTGATGAAGAATTTCAGATTGGATCTGATCAAGATTACCATTTGCATCGTTCCATTCTATGTGAAATTCCAAATTTAGGACTTGTCACAAATGTTCCGCTGGACTACATGCATCTTGTATGCCTTGGAGTAAAGCGTAAACTATTAAATATTTGGGTAAAAGGAGAATTACCAAATCGTTTATCATTTAAAGATGTCAATTCTATAAGTGAAAATCTTTTGAGTTTGGTGAAACATGTCCCTGTTGAATTTGCCAGAAAACCAAGATCATTGTGTGATTTATCACACTGGAAAGCAACGGAATTCAGGCAAATTTTATTGTATACTGGGCCTATTGTATTCTCAAAAGTACTTTGTAATAGTTGGTATATGATTGTATGCAATCAAACGAACTATTAAAGCAAGATTGCTCAACTTTTTGCTGCCAATACGGTGGAACAACAATAAAGTTTTCCTCAGGTTTTCATTAAGATCACTTATCACAGACACATTAAAAAATGATATGTAACTGAAACGCTACTGAATTACTAAATTTATAATTTTTCATTATAAAACATTTTTCTTCCAAAAATTTAACTACTTTTCTTTAACATTATTAGATAATGTATTCTTATATATATATATATATATTTATAATATTGATTTCCATTAGCAAATCTTATTAGATATTTAATAACTTCGTTGTGCTTTGTACAGTAGATATTTGAAGGTAAAATATTTTTACCATCGAATATTCTATATATATTTATTTGGTATTTATTGGAAATTTTATTTGTGGTATATATTTTAAGGAACAAGCTAAAATAAATTCCCTTAGAAAATGGAAATTCCATAGAAATAACAATCCAAATTTATTTTTCCCGTGATTTTCTTTTATTTATTTTGTCTCTTGTGTTATCCCGATTCTAAGCATTATTAAAATGTATTCTTTCCTCAAATTCGAAATTTTTTTTGAGGGGGGATTTTTTTTCCATTATTCTTTTTCCATACAATGGTTACAAAGACAGAGACCTACCGATTTCAATGGTTTCTGAACTTCTAAAATCTTCCCATCTCACAGTAGGAATCAAACCCTAGTTAAATTAAAAACCAGACGAGTTTTCCTAAAAAAAATTTCGAATTGAATTATCTAATGGTGAAAGAAATTATGAAAAAATGCCTACAACGAAACTACATTATAAAAATTTATAACCAAAACAAACGGTAACAAAGGTAAAACATACAAAATGATAAAAGAAAAAATGCCAAGAGAAACGTATGCCAGTGAGAAAACAAATACTGCACAGTAAATAAATATTCTAATTTGTATTTTTGATATTCCTTGAGAGCTTTTTATTTAGAAATATTAATGTTAAAACACTTTAATGTTTAGATCACAAAACAGTTTATTGAGAATCATTTTTATACAATTTTGTCAATATTAATAAATTCTGCGCAATATTAGTCTTCGTCAATAAAATAAAGCAATAGACACTGTATGTAAACAGAAGATGCTCCATTCTTAAATTTATCGTTGTATATTGCAAATATTAACATTAATGCAAATGTTTGAAGTATTTACCAACTATAATTGAGTAATAAAATATTCTAAGCTTTATTTTGTTTATTTCTGTTAAGCAAAATGCATTACATTGAGAAATTATGTTAGGAAAATGTTCACATCGAAAATAAATTGCGCCTTTTACTTACTAATGTCAGATTTGAAATTTCCTCAAATGATTTTATTAGCACTATAAATATATTTTAGTATAATGCTATTAACTTAATATATTATAACTTAATATAAAGCTATTAACTTAATATATGCACATACCGAAATTTTCTCAATCAAATATCACTCTAATTTCATCGACACGTGAAACTTACGGAAATAATGTAATTTGAAATACACAACATAAAATTGAAATTTTCCTATAATAAGTTTTTAATAAAAATATTTTTTTCACTTTTAAGTAATTGTAGTTTAAACATTAAAAGCTTCGAATTTCTAAAAACAAATTGCATCTTTTTTAAGCATACTTTATAATTGAGGTTTAAAATTATTTAATTAAATTTCAATGTAAAATCTCTCTGGAACAAATTAGTTCTTTTTCCAATTACTACATATTTAAATTAAAAGAGGATGTATAGATTTTCATGAACATACTTTCTTATCATAAAATATTATCTATGTTTCATTTATTAAAAGATAAAATAGTGTTGTAAGAAAAACCATTAGTGTAAAAGTATAACAAGTGTGGTGTGGCAAACGAATTATTTATAACAAGTTTATTATAATTTTTGGAGCTCTATGCTAATATGCTTGCAGCTCACATAGAAGAGGATTACTGGAGATTATTTTTTTATACAAATAAACACACATACCAAAGGAATCCGTTTATAGGGTAGGCTACAATTCACACTTCATTCATACTAGGAAAGGATAAAGACAGGAGAGAGAGAGAAAGTACATCCATGTCCGAACCAGGATTCGAACCCAGACCACTCCATCCGCAGTCAGCCACGCTGACCACTAGACACTAGAGTAGGCGGTAATTGACTGTGAAAAAAAATTAATTTAATAAACTGTGGTTACGTTTTTAGTTACATGTTAGTTTAACAATTCCGGGAACAGTAGGATTTTCTGCCTCCAGTCCAGCACAGGTGATTCAACCAATGTAAATTTGGATATCCCAAAAGTTTATGTGGATATTTCAACTCAGTATATTTCAAAGGACCAACGTGGTAGGCTGCATGGGGCGTTTTCAATTCCCAGCAACATACCTGAAGATGCTGCTGTCCATCCATTAGACAGCATTACCATGCTAAAAGATACGTTTCCAGACGGTTTTACAATCTCTCTTCTTGTAAAAATAGGCTTCATTTCCTCGTTTTAGAACATAAAAACTGGTTCACAAATAACCATGGATTAAATGAATTCCGAGATAAGAAATAAACTCACGAAAAATTCAGTAATTATTTAAGGAGAGATCTTGATTTCGAAGACAAATATTCCTAAATGCTCAAAAGCATTCATATCAGAGGTTTTCAAAAGTTGGAATCAGAATCCGCAATCTTTATCTAGAAGACAACGGAGAATTCAGCAGTGATCCAAGAGCGTGATTGGCGTCATTTCCAAAGAATTAAACAGCAAATACAAGATCTAAAGTGCTTTAACTGATAAAAATCACCAGCCAAGGATCTTCCCTGTAAGCTTTTAAACTCGAACTAAGCGCAGAGAATTGTAGAGAATAAGAACACATAATGAATTTTCTTGTGAAAAAAAAAACTCTCACTTCTGACTGATGCATTAGTTTTCAGTGCTGTCGGATAAGAAGACACTGGACACTGATAAAGATTGAAAACAGTTAATGCAGTCGATTAAATCCCGCTGCAAATTAATTTGCCCTGATGGAAGATGTCAAATGTGACCCAATGAAGTAACAAATCCATCTTGGAACTCTCGCATCATGCAATTCTGGTGGGAGCAGAATGATATAGAATATACTCATCTGGCCTATAAATTGTGCTATGGTGTTTCTCGAAGGTAAACACAGAAATCGAATACCTATTCTGTACCCAATACTCGAGGCCAAGAAACCAGTTATTTTGAACTTGTTATGGGTGTTTATAATGGTTCAGAATCCACTTTAAAGAGTACATCCTGACTTAATTATCCTCTGATGAAAATGATCTTTAAGCCATAAACAAACTGCAAGTCAATTCCGACGAAGAGACAGGGAGAATTTTTTATGAACGATCAAAAAGTTTATTAATCAATCAAAACCATTTTCACATTTAGAGTTGGGTTGACCAAATAAAAAAGTTAAACCTGGTTTTAATCTGTATTAGTTACCCTCAATAATCAACCATTTCCTTTACAAATAAGGTGGGAGGTGTTGTAAAAAGACAAACGTTGTGTATCTTGTATTTCAAAAAGACCAAGTTTCATAATCCCTCAAAACCATAATATTCAGGAAACAGATTCAAAATTTCGTTATATTCATGGCGTAGGATATGGATGGTATGGAATAATGAGAAGAGAACGCTAACTCAGATGTCGACCTCGTCATTTAACCGTTGCCCAAAATTAAGAAATGATTCCTTGTCATAAATAAATGTCTTGTACTCACAATACCCGTTCTCTTATTAACCTAGCCTAATTTTAAAAATGTTTCCATTAATTATTGTTTAGACACGAATTTTTTTATAACTTAATCACAAGTGGACATTTTTAAGTCCGAGATACATACTTTCTTTTCAAAGGTAAATATTTTTTTTCCAAATTCAAAACTTAACAATGTTAAATTTACAAAAAAGTATTACCCTTCACATCTTTAATACATTATTTTTCATATTTCATTCAATATATTTTAATTAGATAAAATCTATTAACGAATATTGTTCTCCTTTATTGAAATATAATTTATCAATTTTCCAATAAAGAGTTTATCTGATTTAACCATTAAAATTATTTTAATTTGTCAAATGAATGAATTAATATATCAAGGTTTAAAAATAAAAAGTATTTCGTATCTACTGAGTGTATAGAAAATATTTCAAGTTTAAATATATCCTTATTCAATTATCTTTCTTATTTTTACCTTATATTTTTCACACATACATGAAGTAATTTGTCATAATTTAGTTGCTTACGTTAGTGAAATTACAGATCTTTCTAATTTCATAAATTTATGTTTTACGAACAATGTAGTTATCTTCAGTACAAAAAAAAAAAAAAAATTGTCGTTAGAATATCTTTTTTTCACTCAACTATTGTTAAAAATTATCTTCCATAACCATTAATTTTTCTTTACATAGTGAGCAATTTATAATTTGTTTGTAAAACTTGGAAAACTTTTAGTAGCATTTAATATGTAATCTTCTTTATAAGCTTAAAATCATCTCATTTATTAAAGTTTTAAACAAGATGTACGTTAAATTGCATTTTAAAATTACAATTAGCTGTTGACATAACCTGATGTTCATTCGGAAGACATAAGTACAACATCTTTCTTTCATTGTTGAAGGATCGAAATGAGATTTTGTTCTCTTAAAAGTACTGTCCTGACATTAAGCTATAGTAAGCCATAGATTGCAATTTTTTTTAAAAAAATTTTAGTACTGACTTCTTTATAGTCAGTATTTTCATTCCCGTGCAAGAATCTAGAAATGTTATTTTTCTCACAACATAAAAAAACTTATTTTACTCCGAACAATGAATTATTTTGGTAATCAAAACATTGTTTGCTTGGATAATTTTTTTTCCCCGAAGTATAACTGATAAATTCAAATCTTACTTAATTCTGTAATTTTTCTAACGATTTTAGTTCTAAACTATTCCTATTTTGAAAACAGCATTTTGTATAAAACCTGTAAGTACTTTACCTACTGCTTTAATTCTAATTTAAATATATCGAGATTATACAATAAAAAATTTAAATAAATCTTTATGAACTAAATGTGTATTATATACTTTGAAAGAATTGTTTGTACAGCTTAAAGAGCAAAAGCATATCCAAAAATGACAAACAATACTCAGACGTTTACAATAAAATTAAATCTTATTGAATAATCGTACTTAATAACTTATTCGCAAAAGTTTCACAATTCGTTTTAACTTATGACAATCCTTTTCTCTAATCAAATATTTTCTTGCATTTTGTCAGATAAAAAAAATAATGATTGCCGCTCACTAGTTCCTTGTTCAAGTTATGACGAAATCTGAACTTATAATTGTGTCTTAATTTGCAGGGGATAAATAACTTGTAATATTAGTTTGGTGAAAAAGTAATCCATTATTTTTTCGGTAGACGTCTGTAGTGATCGATATCTCGTGAGGTATCTATCAAACAATTTCAGATTTATGCTCGTTGGAAAGGTGACATTTGACACTAAAATATCCTCTTGCGGTTTTTTGTTTGATTCATTCAGTTACGAGTACAAGGTTCTAAAAATGGAAGACAACAAACATAAAATTCGATACATTTTCGTTTTTCTCTTGTAACGGCGAAAAAGATAGCCGGGTGGCTAAAATTGTGAAAGGTGTTTATCGTCCTATATAAGACTGTAACAACCAGTTACGTACAATTTTTGTTTCGTCGATTCCGTTCGGGTATTTTTGATGTTAGAAATGCACCTCGCATGTGGATACAGCATCGTCGAAAATGTCTGTAAAATATCAAAAATGGTCGAAGTTGACCGCAAGACCTAAAAATCTACGTAACGCGCAAGACCTAAAAATCTACATGAAAACTGTTTTAAACCTTTTTACAAAGCGAATCCAAAAGAAGTTACATAAAGTTCACGTGAAAATAATGGATTTCTTTTTCCCCAACCTAATATTTCAATTTCATATTTCGGTTTGCATGTAATATTTAGATATCGCTTGGCTCACTAAAAATAATTCCACCCGAAGCTATTTAAAATAGATTCGGGAAATTAATTTCACATCGAAACTTGAGGGCAAAATCTAATCCACTGTTGAATTCATGTTGTTGTTGTTTCTAATCCCGGGACCGTCTAGCAGCGCTAGACAATCCCCATGAAACAGAAAAAGTCTAAAAGTAGTTGAGGGTCCCGAAGAATTTCTTCTTTGTTAAAACCCAAGCAAACCAAAATATGTGCACTGGTGGCCATGTTAGTTGAACAACCGTGGCACTCGGGATATATTTTTTGACCCCACCAAAAAGTGAGGGCTCTAGTATGGCCACTCAAGAATCTCGAGAAAGAAGTTTGATGGAATCTCTAAGTAGGAAATATACCCCAGGGTTTTTGCAAAATACCAACAGTGGTTAGGAGGGGTTTTCATAAGAGCTTGTTCTTGGTGCTCTGGACAAGGTGTATGAAATAATTTTCTGTTGGATCCCAGGTCATGTAGGTCTAGAGGGAAATGAAAAGGCGGATGCAGCCGCTAAAGCTGCATCGTCTTTACTCTATTTATCTGTCCCTCTTGAATCGACGTGAGAAGGGTTGTAAAACCTTTTGTAAATTCTCTCTGGCAGGAGTTCTGGAGCATGCAGATTTTTCAACACAAATTACATGCTATCTTTCTATACCTCATCCCATCATTAATTTTACCGTTACAAAGAGCAGAAGTAAGATTAACTCGCCTTCGGATCAGACACACACGTTTCACACATAAGTATCTTTTTCTAAATGACTCAATTCCATGGTGTGAAACGTGGTATATGGGTCATCACCATGAACGATTTTCATGGTGAGGAATCATATACTGTTTATCATATTTTAATCTCATGTAAAATGATAAAGGCTAAAATCCGGACATTTTTTAAAACAACTGCTTTAACCATGTTTGATTTAGTGGGGCAGCCCCTCCCCTCCCCCTAAATCAAACATGGTTAAAATTTCAGATAAATATAATTTCTGTATAGCGCAGCTTGTTTAACTTTGGGCCTTATCCCATAAAACCAAACAGACCTACATAAGGCCTAATTTCTTGCACGTTTTAGAATCTGTTTTAACTGTATATTCTAGACGGTACCTTTTGCCATTAAACTTCACACAATAATCTGTTTTAAAAAGTAGGTTTGATCGAATTAAATCTTGTATTCCAAAACTACATAATAAATCAAACTTTCTCCCGTATAGCTAAGCTAATTGTAATATCCTAAGATTAGATTAGATTGTATTTGTTATAAGATAAGTAATTTTTAATTAAAGGATTTTATTGGATTTTTTTCTTACTTTTAGTAATTTCAATGCAACTATTGCTTAGTAAAAACTCTCGAAGAAAAAAAATTATTACAATCAAAACATTTGTCTTGAAGAATTCTCAAGTTCTATGCACTTAAAAATGTTCCAAATTAATATAATTTAAACGTTAACAAAACGCCAACGTTCCATGATGTGTTTCATATGCTTCCTTCCTGTAGAAAACTCCAAAAAATATTTTTCAGATAAATCAGAAGTACTGAACTCCAATTAACGTGAACTTTCTCTCGATGTCAGAATCCAGACTTACTGTACCAGTAAAAGAGTAATACAACCATAGAACACTGGGAGAAAATTTCAAAAAATAATTCTAAATCCAAAATTACTGGAAGGGAGAAAAAATCAATCCTTCAAAACAATGTCAAAGAAAATGCTCTTTTTATTGATTTTTTGCAAGTTATAGTAAAAACTAAAACATTTTTAGTATTTCGACAAACCCATTTTTAAACTGTGAGAATATTTACAGCAAATTCTATTATTAAATTACTACTGAAGTTCTATCAATAGACAATTTAACTTGTTCTCTGAAAATGTCTAATTGTGATCGCTAATTTTCGTTATTAATACACAAGCTTTTATTTTTTATAAGTACGATTTCAATGAAAATTTTTTGGATAACACTGTAAATATTTTATACTAAATATTCCCCATTTGACTTCTGGTTTCCATTTTCAAGAATTATGTTCTTGACATTTCGACACTTTTAAATAAATATGGCCCTCAGTGAAAAAAGGAAATTTCAAAAACAATTGTTAATAGGCTGGAAGAATTAAATGATTTTTATGTTGGCACAGAAAAAGAGAAATTCTCTCACTCCTCCAGAGATTGGAAAAGAAATCTTTTATTTTCATGTACTTTGTTTCAAAATGAACCAATTAATAATGTTTGACATTTTCCAACTCTTCCTAATAATGTAATATGAATTCCTGGCCTTCATTATTTTTTCTAATATATGAATTTCCAATCATTCTTCATAAAACACCTTGTATGTAAATAAAATTTTTTAAATATATGATTATTAACATATGCTGATGAACTTAAAATAAAGTATTTAATTTAAAGTAAAGATTATAACACACTTATATTTTCTTCAAAAGTTGGAGATGTCGAAATATATCACTATGAATTTCTTTGAAGTTAAATTGACGCTTCAACACTAAACTTTGCTTCAAAATTTACTTTAATTTATAGAAAAACAAATAAGGATCAATGAAACTTAACAGACGTTAAAAATCAAAACCATTGAAAATGTTTTAATATATATTTTGCATTATCAAGATTTTTGTATATCTAAGACATCTTATCTCACATCAAATCACTAATTGCAAAAAAAAAAAAAAAAAAAAAAAAAAAAAAACCCAGTTGATTTGGTCTATTAACTGAATATAATAGAAAACACTTTTCATTTGATGAATGGAAAATTAATTCATTCGAGATCACACATTTAAATATATTAGGATAAAACAAGTTTTTTAAAAAAACAAAATTAAACAGCAGACGTTATGGGCACATGTGAACTGACTGTAATTGTAACCGATGTGAGATATTTGATATACCCTATACTTCAGGGTTATTTTGAACTGGTTATGGGTGTTTATAATGGTTTGGAATCCACTTTAAAGGGTACATCCTGATTTAATTATCCTGTGAGAGCAAAAAATGATCTTCAAACGCTAAACAAACTGCATGTCAATTCCAACGAAGAAACAAAAAGAAATTTTTATGAATGATCAAAATGTTTATTAACAAATAAAAACCATGCCTATTTTTCAAATTTAAAGCTGGATTGATCAAATAAAAAGCTCAACGCTAATTTTAATCTGTTTTAGTGACCCTCAATAATCAATCATTTCCTTTAAAAATAAAGTGGGGGTGTTGCAAAAAAGACAAACGTTGTGCATCTTGTTTTTGAAAAGGGGCGTGTTTGATAATTGATACATTTAAAAACCATAATATTTAAGAAATCGATGCACGTTACAATTTGATAAAACACAAAAAATCAAACGCTGGTATGGAATAATGGATAGAAGAGAATGCCATCTTGGATGTCAACCTCGTCATTTAACCATTGCTTAAAATTATGACATGATTGACTGTCAAAAATAATTTCCTTGTTCTCACAATACGTTTTCAGAAATATATCTATCCTTAACCTTATCTTATTAAATGTTTCCATTTACTTTTAATTAATTAGACAGGATTTTTTTATAACTTAATCAAGGGTGGACTTTATTAAGGCCGAGACATATACTTTCTTTAAAAAGGTAAATATTTGTTTTTCAAATTCAAAACTTAATAATGTTAGATTTTTAGAAAAAGTATTATCTTTGCAATTTTAAATAACATATTTTTTATATCATTAATATATTTTAATATGATAAAATCTATTGACGAATGTTGCTTTTCCTTATTAAAATCTACTTTAACAATTTTCCAATAAACAATTTGTTTGATTTAAAAGATTTTAAATTTTCAAATGTATAAATAAATTTCAAAGTTATAAATGAAAAATATTTAGTATCTTGTGAGTTTATAGAAAGTATTTTATGATTAAAAATATCCTATAAAGTTTATTTTTATCTAATATTTTGCACACATACGCGTTCAAATTTGTCATTGTTTAGTTGCTTTCATTTTGTTTAGTTTTAGTTAGATTACAGATCTCTCTTTAATTTCATAAATTTATGTTTTGCGAACAATGTATTTATATTCAGTACTAACAAAATTTTTTTCATTGGAAAATTATATCTTTTTTTTTAATCGACCATAACTAAAAATTATTTTCAATAATCAATAATTTTTCTTTACAAACTGAGCAAATTATAATAAACTGTGCAATTTATAAATAATTTAAACTTGAAAAAAAATTTTTAACATTTAATATGTAACATTCTTTATTAATTTGAAATCGTGCTATTTATTAAAATTTAAAACAAAATTTACGTTGAAACTCTTTTTCTAAAAATTTAAGATTATCAATTTTTGATTATATATGTTAAAGAAAAATTTCATTAAAATTCTTTCGATCCCAAATTTATATTTAATTTAATGTGACAAAAACCTAGGTAATTCTCTTCAAGTCAAATTTACAGATTTCAAAATGTTACATTTTAAAATTACTTTTTATTACCTAAAATTTACTTTTTCAAGTTCTTTTGCACATCACATTTCACAAGAAACATTTATCAGGACACTGTATTTACAACTATCAGATTAAAACCTACACAAGATATTATCAACATTTACACTGTAACAATTACATTGTAACCCTGGAACACTTCTCATAAGCAATTTTAAAACCTTAGAGAAGAGAGCTTGATCTTAGTCATTCAAATAGAAATGTTTCAAAAGCATTTTACATACCATACGTTCAACTTCAACTGGAATTTTTGTTCATAATTTTTTGAAATTCAGTTTAACAAAACCTTTTCTATTTCCCTAAACTTATTTAAAAAGAACTTCGAAGATCTATCATGAAGTTTTAGAATTTCACATAGACATTTTTATTGGAAATAAATTCTGATCAAGGAAACCATGTTCACAAGCTATTTGATCAAACCAAAGATTCTGAATTTTTTTTTTTTACTTTTTTTTTTTTTTTTTGTCTGCTACGGCACACTTTTAACTATTGTTTGATAATAGTTTTGAATGTAAAATAAAATCTGAACAATAAAAGCAACATATTTTACTCATAATAAAGAAAAAGCATAATAATTTTTACTAATTACTACTTATTCCATTGTCTTCTACATTTGATTTTAAATGTCGTTAACCTTCAACTTGCAGATTACATTGAAGGTTGAATAAATTTTCTATCTTATACAGGTTTTAATTTTTTCTCTAATTTTATTATATATTTAATGTTTTGTTTCTAAATTTCATGTATATGCAGAATTACTTCTTTCTCTCTCAATGAAGAATACAAAACCTGGGGTAAAAATTTATGTCTAAAACTAATTATTATGTTTATATTTTATTTTATTTTATTTTATATTATACTTATACTTATAAGTATAATATAATATAAGTATATTATATTATACTTATATTATACTTATATTATATTATTTTATATTATTTTATATTTACTTATTTTATATTTTATTTTATTTTATATTATATTATATTATATTATACTTATACTTATACTATATTATACTTATACTATATTATACTTATATTATATTATATTATACTTATATTATATTATAT
>JAPDSC010010119.1:938117-974856 GCA_026290005.1 Latrodectus geometricus | reverse complement strand
AAAGAAAAAATAAAAGATTTGATTTAACTAACTGAAAATTGTGTAAAATATTCGCTCTATCTATGGCAAAAAGGCTGTTTTATTTTTAAACTTTCTTTTGGTTTTCCGTATACTCGCACACGATAATATTCTCTTCTTAAAACCCTGTTAATAAATATGCTGACCAAAATAATCATTCTACAAAGACAACTGTTTTTGTGGATACAACTAAAAACAAATCACAAAATTTTAGAAATTCTTTCATTAATTAGTTAATGTCTGGTAATAGTATATGGCAGAAAAGTCACCAGTTTTAGTATTCAATGTTAAGAAATATTTTTAATTTTTAAGCAAAAATTTGCATTTGAGTCTTCGATAAAATCATAGGGAAAGATTTTCATTCTCGTGACTGAGAGGTACTGGGTTCAATACAATGCCGTCATGATGGAAAGAACTATGCATGTAGAATTCAATGTTCGTCATTTAGTGTAGTAAAACTTAAAAAAGAAGTAGCCAACTCAGGTATCAATCTCGTCACTTGCTTTGCGACTTATAATTACAAAGCGTTTTACTATGGTAAGTATTCAAAGTGACGAAAATATACACCAATAATTTAATTTATGTTGAGTTTACCATACTATCATTGCAAGCATACTTGTTAACCTAAAGAACTTAAAAGTTATCTGTTTCAAAGAATATAAATTTTTGTAATTGTTCTTCGAATAAAAAATCTCCAGCTAACCGTGAATATTATTTATTTGAATACTATCTATAACAGCACAATGCAAGAGAAGTTTCAAAACTATATAAAAAGGTAGAATATAAGAATTCATAATTTGGGGACATAACACATCAATACCTCAATTTATGGCAGATAAGCTTTCAGTTTATTTTTCATGTTGCCATTAGAAATCTGATAAAATAGCTCCGTTATATTTCATTATCATAAAGATTGATAATTTTCGAAGTTTGTCACAGTTTAATAGAAATATAATTTAAATATATATGGAACTATTTACATAAAGTCAACCTTTACTAATTCATAATTCGAGGCCATAACACTTCAATACCTCAATTTATGGCAGTTCAACTCTTAGTTTGTTTCTCTTGCTGCCACTGGAAATTTAATAAAATAGATCCGTTATAATTCATTATCATAAAGATTGATAAGTTTCGAAATGTTTTACTATTTAATACAAATATAATTTAAATACATAGAAGTATTCTCACATTAAGTCATCTTTTATTAATGAAATTTTTTATTATTATATTTCCATAGTATTTGTTAAATATTTTACAACATTGAGAATTTAATAATATTGAATATAATATCAACAATATGATAACTAAAAGTAAATTCTCACTTAGAAAAACGATGCAATTATTTAAAAAAAATATTTAATAAAAAATTTAAAAACAAAAGTTAATTAAGAATTTAAAATATATTAAACTGCGTTAATGTAAATTTAATGTAAACTGTCGAACAATTTATATAGAACATAGTGAATACTTAAAAGGAACGTTCTTTTTTTACAGAAACTTTCCTTAAAAATACAAAACTTTCAATTTTGCATACTGGGAGTTTTTGAAATTATAATAGTTTATTGTCCAACTCCCAATCAATCTTAACTGTTCGTGTATATCGAACACAAAATATCGCCAAGTGCATGTGTTTAGAACCATTTGCATGGCGGTTTCATAAAAAGCGTTCTCTTTCCTTTCGCGAGCAGTGATCCATTACTCGACTATTTCATCATTATTTAGGAAACGTTATTTTTTTGGAATCGTTTCAATGTGGGAAAAATAATTAATGAGCTATTTACTGACGTCAGGTACGATAATGAGTAAAGTATGTAGAGCAGAAACATTGTATAAGGCTGTGTAGTGGCACTGATTTGTGATTGTACATAGGTGTCGCTTCATGCTGTTAAATATCCCAGGCTTTATTCTTGCACTTGAATTTAGATGTAGTTACTTTATATAAGTCTAGAAGAGAATTCTTTATTTTTAAATTTTTATATTTAAAGTTACAGAGAATTACAGAGTATTAGTTTAAAAGAAAACTATGTTTTTAAATTTTTCAGTCTGAATTTATACATGTAATATTCATTTGCAAGAATAATATGTATTTTAACGTTATTATATTTGAATTTAAAAATAGTCACATTGTAAGTTTAAAGAAGGTATATTTCTAATATTTTGTGTTTAATTTAAATGTAATTATGCAGTATAAGTTTAAAAGAGATACTTATAAGTTATTGCATTTGAATTCATTTATAATTACATGGTCTTTGAAAAAGAAATACTTTGATTTTTTGCATTTAAATTTACATTGTTACACATTATAATTTTGAAGATAAATGTATTGGTGAAGAAAAATTTTATACACTTTCATTATAATTTTCTTTAAATTTACAATAGTAAAAAATATATCTTTCCAAATAAATGAATTTTTAAAATAAAATATTTCAAAAATTAAAAGGTATTATTCTATAGAGCATTGTCTATTTAAAATAAGGATAAATGTGATATTTTTTGTCAGTAATGGTGCAATAAAGTATTAATGGTTAACATGATCGTAAAACGGTGTATTACAGTACTAGTTTAATGTAAAATTGAACGTGATTAATATCTTATATTGAGAGTTTTATTATTATATTAGACATTAGTTTTTCCATTCATTCTATACTGCCTATCAGAGTTGATCTTGAAAGTCTAAGAACACATACAAAATCAAAATTATTAAGAGCAATTTAAACAGAAATATTTTAACTGAAATCAAACAATTCGTTTAAAAGGAGTAATAATAGATTACAATTTACATATTGTTTGATAGATAAAAGCTCACATTGAAGAGATGACCAGAATTTTCCCCACAATAAATCTAAACTATTAAGATACGCTTATAATTTCATTAATAATATTGCTATTTTTTCCTGCACATATTTTCATACCAATCTTTGGCTAATTAAGTATATTTTTAAGCATTGTCCTTTCCAATAATTACTATTCTCCAACAAAACACACCAGTTAAAAGTATAGGAAACTAAGGTTAGGTTATGCCGGACATTTTTGGAGCTTTATACTAACATACTTGTAGCTCACATTGAAAAGGATAACTGGAGATGATTTTTTTTATAATTAAACACACATGACACATAAGTACCCGTTTATAGGGTAGGCAACCATTCATACAAGGAAAGGACAAAGGCAGGGGAGAGAAAAAGTACATCCATTCCCAAACTGGGATTCAAACCAAGGACCTCTCTATCCGCAATCAGGTAAACTGACTACTAGACAGGAAAGGCGGCGTAGGAAAAGAAAAAGAAATTTTTAATACTGAATTCATTGTGGAATGTTACAGATACAGTTATATTGCTGGCAAAGATTTCAGTAATTGAATTTCCTCAGTTATGAGAGTAAATCAAACGAAATTGGATTAAATCGTCTTGTAAGATGTTGAAAACTGCCACATATTTTTCTAAAATGTGACATGAAAATTCAAAATTATAAGATTACTGAAATTCATTATATATATATATATATATATATATATATATATATATATATAATTAGCATGCCTAACATGGATTATATTTAACATTCGAACGAATACATATAATCTAGAAATCTGAAATGTTGAAATTTATAAAATTTTTAAATTATAATTTAAAGAAATAATGTTTATGAAGAGAATTATGATTAAAAATACCAATATGTATTTTTATAATTCATGTAAATTAAAAATATATTTGAACTAATCCCTCATTAAAGTTTACAAAAGTAAATAGGAATATTGTCTGCAATAATTAATACAATCAAAATAATTAATTTCAAAGACGAGATGTTTTTCATTTATTCAATTATTTATACATCGATGATTTATTTTTGAATTCTTTTATTGAGACCGATCCCTACAATGTTGTATTTTATTATCGCAAGCATTTATGGCGCAGGAATTTGATTTGAATTTAATAAACTATAATAAAAATGTTTCTATTAATTTATACTTTTAACGCATTCAAAAATACATGCATGCATATATATATATATATATATATATATATATATATATATATATATATAGATGCAGTTAATGTTTAGCTACTATTACATAATAAAAATATATTTGAAATTCTGTAAAGGTACATTTTTTATTCACATTAAGAGTAACGAAAAAAAGCAATAGATTATATTCCAACTGTATAAATTTTATCAACTCAAATGATTGTTTAAACACATGACGCATATTATGACGAATTCAAAATATCATTCAAATATTTATATTAAATAAATGGAATTTTTGAGCAATGTTCCTTATTATTTTTTATTCTAAGGTATAAATTTACTTTCACGTATAAGAAGCATTAAAAATAAAATTTTAAGAATTTGGCTGCCATGTTATTAATTATTATTACATTTTGCTGAGTAATTATGTTCTCTAGTTCGAAATCTTGGTAAAAAAGACATTCACCCGAATATTTAATAGCTTGCAATTTGAAAGTGATGCCTGTTATCTTACACGTCGTTAAAAAACTCGGCGGGTACTTTATAAATTGTAAAGGACGAAAAAAAAATGCATTCTTATCTTTTCTGATACCACAAAAAATTACGTAGCAAAATATTTCTTGAAAAAAAAATAGCATTAAACTTAATCTCAGTTATTTTCCCATCTTTGTATTACAGAAATATACGAGGTAAAGAATATTTTAAACTATGATTTTTATTGGAAGGAAGAAATTTTGAAAAGAACATAACACCTTAGTGAAAATACTAAAATTCCAATTGCATTATTTTAAGGAAATAAGTCTGAAAGAATGTAGTATGAAATAGATTAATATTAAAATTTTTATGCTAAAATTCAGAGTTGAAAAACAATGAATCGCTTTAAATTTCTGAGTTGTATTATTGAAATAATAAACAGGGCCATTGAGAATTAAGGCTTTTGATTTAAAATGAACACAATTCTAGTTTATTTAGTGTTTATAAATAACATAATTTTGTTCTATAATTTGTGGAAACCGTTAAGTTTATGTATAAATTTTGATAAAATATGACATCATAAGTTCAAGCTTTAATCCGGGGTAACTCTCAATTCTGAATATGCTTTGAAGTATAAAAAGGAACAATGTAAGACAGTTTTATAATTCACACCCACCCACCCACTTCCAGCCACACGCATATATATATATATATATATATATATTAGTTTGAGGAAAAGGAAATCCATTATTTTTACGTGAACTTTATGTAATTTCTTTTGGATTCACTTTGTAAAAAGGTTTAAAACAGCTTTCATGTAGATTTTATAGACATATTCGTCGATGCTGTAATTACATGCGAGGTGCATCTCTAACAACAAAAATACCCGAACGGAATCGACGAAACAAAAATTGTACGTAACTGGTTCTTACAGTCATATATAGGACGATAAACATCTTTCACAATTTTAGCCACCCGGCTATCTTTTTCACCGTTACAAGAGAAAAACGAAAATGTATCGAATTTTCTGTTTGTTGTCTTCCATTTTTAAAACCTTGTACTCGTAACTGAATGAATCAAACAAAAAACCGCAAGAGAATATTTTAGTGTCAAATGTCACCTTTCCAACGAGCATAAATCTGAAATTGTTTGATAGATACCTGACGAGATATCGATCACTACAGACGTCTACCGAAAAAATAATGGATAACTTTTTCCCCAAACTAATATATATATTGACCTTTGAGGTTCTTAAGGACCTTTTATCTTTGAAGACATAACTATTAGTAGTCACATATATTTCAGTTATGTTAGTTCCTTTTGTGTTTCTTCAAACAGGATATTAACCAATCAGATCAAAGCTTTCATAATTTTATCTAACCAACTATTTCAGTAGAGTGGAACATCTCATTGCCATGTTAGGGGAGACGGTTACGCCACATTTGTTAAAGGATTATTGAATACAAAATCGAGTGTCGATTTGACATACTCCGTGGCATTCATAAGACTCATGTAGAAATATTATGATTATACTAAAAATTTCCTAACTTTCTGCCTACCTTATTGAATACATTTTTTATGTATTGAATATATTATATTACATTAAATTCAAACGTTGCATACCTGACAATTGGTATTTAAATTTAGATTTTTGATGCGATGGTAATATATATACACATAGATTATAAATACTTTAGCATTATTATCGAACGATATACTATGCCAATAATACTAACAAAGAGGAATCTTACGAAATAAAGGGAGACAATGTCACGTTATTTCCAAATAAGGTAACAAGGTTAGATGACGTGATTGACAAATAAATACATTTTTTTTGTCCCTAAATATCACGTCAAAGGAAGCAGAATTAACTGAGACAAACATCATTTATAATATGTCTATTAAAATACCTGCATGAGTAAAACAAAAATCAAGTCAAAGTATTTACCAAAATTGTCATCTAAATGATGCTTATTTACCTAGTTAAATAAAATAAATTTGGACATTTTTTCAAATATTTAACATTAAAATAAGTATATAATTAGAATTCTAATAATTATTTATTAAAAATAAAGAAATGTTGATCTGGACTTCGTATGTATTTCTTGTTTTCAACAATAAGTTAAAATGTACTTTTAAATTTCCTCCAAAAGCTTTCCATAAGTTTAACGAAACTAAATCATGCATTACAAAATATCCTATTTTATGAAGTTCTAACTCTATCATTATTTTATGTTATTTAATTTGTTGGATTTATAATGAATACTTTTAATATTTGATTTAAAAAAAATATGAAAAATTATAAGAAATAAGAAAGGCTTGTAGCTGAACTAAGTAACTAACATTTGAGGAATTTAGTAATAATTATTCTTTAAATTATAATGGCCTTTCTTCAAAGTATTTAACTCTTCACATTTGATAACAGTAAATAATGATGATAAATAATAAATGAATACATATAACAATAAAATAACTTAAAACCATTTGCTTGGAATGATGTTTTGATAAAAAAATGTATTACAATATATATTTATCGAGTTCTAAATTTAACTTAAAACCATTAATAAAGATTTAAAATATTAAGTTTAAAATTTTATGTAATAAAGATTTATACATTGTATTTGAAATTTAACTTTGATGATTTAGATTTATTCAGAAATAAATGTTCGCAAATAGCTGAAAGTGATATTGAAGTCATATTGATGTGTGAGTATGTGTATAATAATTAACATAATATTACTTCTTTTTAAAGTTGAGAATTGTAGTATATATATACGTATTATTAAATAAAGTGTTCGAGAAGGCGTTTGAAGACACAACATGGCTTTATACAGGGTATCTTTGAACTAAAACAATTGCTTGCTATAGATTTCATCCTGATCCTCTGGTGACATCTTTGGATCTGATAGAGATTTTCGAATCAGGACTGAGCTGACGCAGTTGGTTTTCAAAAGGAAACGAAATACCTAAATTTTAAGGGTGTTAACTTTGGAAACGATTGACATAATGTATCTTGAATCTGATTGGGTACATATCTATACTGATAGAAGCCTTTTGAAGGACTCTGACAGAGCGGAAGCAGGGGTGTTCTGTCACCTTTTCTCTTTTTTTTATATCTAATAACTGGTAAATTTACAACTGCTTTTAATGGTGAGGTTACCGCTATCCATGTAGCCCTTATACAGTTGCATTGTCATCTAAATTGTTTTTCAAGAGCTTTTATCTTCAATGATTCAAAAAGAGCAATTTCAGCTGTGAACTCATTTTCTGTTCTTGCTTCATCTAACATCCTTGAATTAAAAAAAACTATTGAAGAGTCTGTCTAAGCACTCTAAAGAAATTGCCTTGCAATGGATCTCTGGTCATTGTGATGCTTCTGGTAACGACATCGCGGACCATCTTTTAAAGAAGGGAGCTTTAATACTACAAATTTCAAAGAAAACTGTTCTTTTAACTAGTGCCAAGTGTATCACTAAGAAAAAGATGAATGACATTGTCCAACATCAATTTGCTGAGAAAAATTCTAATAAGATCTGGTGGAATAAACTTTGGTATCTTCCCATGAGGCCAAGGCGTTAAGCAAATTATGAGTTTCATCTGCCCACTGGACATGACTGCCTCTAAAACATCTACATCGAATTCATGTTGTTCAGGCCCTTTCTGCACGCTCTGTGATCTCTGGGAGAACCTGGATGCTGACCACATTCTTCACTGCTCGGAACTAAAGGGTCCCTCTTTCAGTGAACGTTATTGGGACGCTACGGATTTATTGGGCTCATTGACTTTTATCCCCACTTTGTTTTAGTTTATTTGTTTGTTGTTCTTGTGTCTTCTGCCTTGTGGTGCAGAAGTATTTTGCAACCTTGGCCATTGGTGAAAAAATTAAGTGTATTTGCAAATAATCTAATTTATTAGTTTGTGAAATGCAAGTAATTTTGATTAATAAGTATTAGATTGGGGAAAAGGAATCCATTATTTTTACCGTCTATGACTGCAGTGTTCGATATCTCGTTCAGTACCGATCATACAATTTCAAATTTATGATCTTAGGAAAGATTATATTTCACACTATATTTTTTTGTTGTTTTTTTTTAATTTGGTACATTTAGTTATAAGGTACAATGGGTCAACAATGGGTAAAAATAGAAGTCAACCAAGGAAAAATGCAGTACTGTCACAGTTTTTCTTTGATAAAGGGGAAAATGTAAGTCAGGCAATTAAAAATCGGGAGTGTCCCGATACTGTAACAACCAAATGCGTGTCATTTTGATTCAATTCAAGTATATTGGACGTTAAAAATTCACTTGGCACAGGTTGGAGTTATCGATAAAATCACGAAAATGTCAGAAGTGGACCCGCATGTCAGCTGTCCAGAAGCTAAAGATCAGCCACAAAACAGACTGAAATCATTTATTTGCACATAGCTAATCAAAAAGCATGTAAATAAAGCCTCGAATATTTTACTTAAAAATAATTGATGTATTTCCCCCTAAACTAATATTTTAGAAACGAAAAAATTTATAGAGTTGTTTTTACAAATAGAAGCAAATTTGTTACATAAAAATGCATAGTTAAATCTATATACAAAATACACAGTAAATTACACTACTTAGCATAGATTACAAAGCTAATATCCCAGAGTAGGCAACACGCAAAGAATTTATTACGCTAATTTTGAAGAGCGTGAAGTTTGCCAGGTGACATAATCCAATAAGTGGACACGCAAAGAGCCTTGTTCCATTCTTATGATTTTGAATATTGTACTAAGCACCTGCATGTAAAAGTTTATTATGAATAATCTGTGATGTTCTTATGTTTAATGGAACACACGTCAATAGGAGATAACTTATCGTATCGAAAGTAATTACAATCACAGTTACCTCTTTAATAGAATGTTTATTAATAATTATTTTAAGTTAAAAATATAAGGTCACACAAAATGTTTTATTTTAAACATTTCCTATCAAACAAAGTGAACAAAGTACGTTGGTCGAACTCGATAGTTTGATCTTAGCCACTAAAGAACAATGTTGAGATAGAGGCGGGGTTTCTGTCAGAAGAATAGCACGGGATTATTCTGGGTTTCTTCTATAGCAACTAGTGGATATTTCTAGTTTCAGTGATATATTTCTACCCGAATGTTAATGGTATCAACCATTTATTGAATGTTGTACAAAATATTTAAAGTGTAACATTATTTTTTAATTGACATCAAATCAAAATCAAGATATTGTATTCAAAGAAATATTATATTAATAGTTCCTATATTTTTTAGAAAGGAAAACCATTAAGTAATATCTTTTCATGCACTTCATGATAATCCCTGAATTTAAAATGCAGTGAAAAACGTAGAAATTATATAATATAATTTCAATTCAAAAGCTGTATAATAACTCCAATTCAAAAGCTGAATTAAAATATGCATTCAACAATAATTTCTTTAAAAACATTTTGGAACAAAAATTTTGGAAGAAGCAATTTTTTAACTTAAGAGTGATGAATAATCTTTTGAAAAACATTGTTTTAACTATTTTTGTGTCCTGATTATTTAAAGTACAATTTCCATGAGAGCATTATGGAAATTCTGTCGTCACTATGGGCAGTAGCAAAATCAGTGGAACAGCAATAAACTCAAAGTCTTATAGATATTTTACATTTTCATTTGATTTAGTACTAAAAATTCTTACTATAATAATTAAAATATTTTTCTGTGAGAAACTAGTTTTTCTTTCGAACAAATATTAATAAAGTATAAAATTTATATTAACATTTCCTCCTTTAGTCATTGAAAAGTTAAAATATGATGAGTGTGCAATACAACCATATATTAAATATCATTAAAACAGCCCTGAAATTTCAGCTTTTAAAGACATGGCTTATCATTTTTAAAATTTATCGTACGATCGGGATTAAAACCAGAATAGCTTTTTGGCGAATTTAAAGATTCATGGCTTAAGGATTATATCGTGATAGAGTTAACTGTGGTTGCATTGATTTCTGCATTGGAAATAGTTCGGGAAATATAATAGACTTTCATCGGTAGTATAATGGTGAGTATCACCGCCTGTCTAAATATAATAGACTTATAAAATGCGTGTGTGAGAACTCTTAATTGGATATTATCACTTAGTCATATCTTCTTTATTACATAAATATAAAACTTTTCTAAATACTACTTTTAAGTCTAACTGCTAAACTACACAAAGTAACCTTTTTGGTATTTGAATCACTCTTTTAATAAAAATTTGTATCTTATTTTATACGAACTGATTTAAAAAAAAAACCGAATGATTTACAGAATGAGGTGAGAGTCAGATTTTTTTTAGTCTAATTTATTTATGATCTTAAATATATTTTGAGATTTAAATGAGAGGTAAACATCTAATTCTCATAAGATTAGATTCCCTGAAATATATTTCTAATTTTAGTTATTTTAAGGGTAGTAATAAATGAAAATTCACTCCCTTTGATAAGGTTGGTTGGTTTGTCGCTCAACGGTCATTTTTTGCACACGAGGACTAATTAGAAGGCATTTATGGCTTAAAGTGTCAATGATTCTCAATCAATGATTGATTATCAATCAATGGTTTAATCAATGATTTGACTAACACACACTTACTCACACATTGTTATATCTTACATTATGCATATAGTGAAATCTTGTATTAATTACATTTTGAAATTTGCTAAATCTTAATTAATGCAAAAATATTAATGGTCTAGGCTTGATTTATTTGTCATTCTACAATCTTTTTTTGCACGCAAAGCCTAAATTGAAAGTGATTTATCCCATTTTACTTTTATATTTAATATTCTGTTTTTGTAATCTTTTCCCTTTCATTATGAATAACTTTCAGGAATTACTCAACATTTGACTTGTTCTCTCTTCAATCAGTTTTTTAAAAATTTGGTTCCTTTTTCAGATTTTCTTTAAGCAAAGAAATAAAATGTTCTCTGCATGTTCCTTACTTACCTTTAAATTTTTCTTAAACTCAGGACATAAATTTTTGATGAGACATAAATGAGAGACATTTTGTGGATTCAGGTGCAATTTTGGCGAGATTTCCACCCATAAAATTCATGTTCTTCTGGCATAATGGGCAGTCAGAAAATCCCGCCAAAGCCGTGTTTCGAATATGACATGCCATTATTGCTGTATGTTTTCATGAAATACTTTTCTACGCACCTTTCCACATAACTGTACTTAATATTTCTATCCATTACGAAAACTTTACTATCTTTGTTGACAAAAAGTCTTACAATCCATTTTTTAACAAGTTATAAGTTTTCAAAAAATTTGATTTTAATCAAAATGTTGAAAACTTTTTGATTGTTCCGAATGTAGTTGACCCAGAGATTTGTGTAATGATATTAATCAAGCAACAAAAGAAGATTGTTTATAACAATGATTTCATCATTTCGACAATTGAAAAAATTTCTTTTATTCGATTTCCAAAAGGAAACTGTTCTTGCATATTTATATTTTAGTTTTTCGGTAGTTTTGTTAATGTTTGGTAATTTTTAATGTTTTTCTATTACTATGCGTTTTTTAGCTCCTCGCAATGTTTTATTTAACTAATATCTAGTGTTAGCATTAAATGTTTTTTTAAAATTTTCTTAACGCAATTTTCTTTTAGTTAAATTTATATATTTTCAAAGTGATTATTTTTCAAACAAAAGTATATGTATCGTTAAACTATTTCAGTATTGTATTCCCAGTAGTTTTCGGTACTCTAGTCCCACATGTTCTCGACAAGGAGAGATAGTGATTTATCCCACTCTTATTCTTAATTTATTATTTATGCTTAAATTTCTTTCATTTTATTTTACTCATTTCTTTTCATTTATCTGAAAGTTTATTTTTGTATTCTAAATGATCCATCTTGTTCTTAAGGAAAACTTTCTCTAACCAAACAAATGTCCTTGTTCTACGTTAATAACTATTACTATATATATATATATATATATATATATATATATATATATATATATATATATATATATATATATATTACAGCAAAGAATGCTCAGTGTATTTTCTTAAATTTGAAAGGTATTTTTCATTGATTATGGATTGTACATAGATATAACCAGAAATGAAACATGGGAAACTCACAAGCACTCACTTCGACAATTTGGCCTGCGTAAAGAAGAAGTGCAATATTATACATCCCTTTTTACCGCAGTTGGTACTGAACTAACCAGTCAGAAAAGCATGGTTCATACCATTAATCCAAGAGGAGCTATATGTTATAAAGATGCAAATTAGTAAAAAGGTATTTTATTATCCATTATAAATTCTACATCAAATGAAGATACTATGAAATCAAACTTATTCTCTATAAAAAATATTAGATGAAAAATGTAAGCCTGTTGTTTATAAAATGAAACAAAAATTAAAAAAGGAGTAGTCGTTTGAACTTACAATAAATAAAATAGTGTGAGCATTAATGGGTTTACCATATTCTGATAGACAAATATGCATTAATTGTAGAGAAAGTGCTTCCTTCAAGGGTATATATAATTTTGACTTAGAACTCATACCTTGTATTATATTCGAAAGTAATTTTATAAACAAGACTTTTAGTTCCATAGGAAGTTTTGAAATTTTATGGTTATTTTTTTGTAGCTATGTCAAACCTGGTATAAGGCAGTGAGTATAATATATAAGACAAATCGTATGATTTAGTCTTAAAATCCATAATCTTTTATTACTATCTCAAAAAAAAAATAAGATTGGGGGCAACATTGCTTTGCTAAATTGTTGCATGCAGTGATTCAAAACGATATTTTGCACTTACATATGTGCAAAGAAAAGAACGTCTCTACACACATTCATTTATGCCAAAGCTCCAACTTTGTCGGGCCACAAAACACGTTAGAAGGAAGATACTTAAATATGTTTGTTTCTTTCTGTCATCGAATTCTCTGATAATTCTGAGCGATAATCGCAATTGCTATGTTTTGCATTTCTTATCTTTTATTTCTTAATTTTTAGAAAATGATAGTAAGAAAATTTTAAAAATTTTGGATGACGTATTGGGTGGCTTAACAACTGGGAGCTGATGCAATACTTTATTTAAGCATCCATTACACATTTGCTTTCTGGATGACTAATCATACATCTTTAATAATCAGATGCTACAAAGGTGGGAATCTGGAATCTGTCTCGCCGTCCAGATAGTTCACAGATAGAAAACACTTAGTCCAGATTATAATACCAGCTGCCACATCAGATCAATTTTGGCAACGTGAGAAAACTGTTTGATCTGCTGTATCCCAAGAACACATCCAAAGCCTCTTTGAATCAATGTCGAGGTGTGTGGCAGCGGTGATCTGCAACAATGATGGCTACTCTGGCTACTGATTTTGGCAAGAACACACTTCACAGAAGTCTATAAATTTAATCATTTCATACTTGGTCAACATACTATCTAAAAAAATAAATTTTGTTACATTTCTTTCATTGTGTGTTCATTACATTCATTGTGTTGCAATTTTGGGTTTGCCTGCAGTGTATTACTTACAAATAAAATAATATAACAGCTACAGATGATGAAATATTTTTAAAATTAAGTTCTCTCAAATTAAATTATGCCTACCTGACAGATGAGCATCTAAGTATCAAGAAGGTGACGTACATACTTCTAATAGCTTGTTACCGTCAGACTACATGCTACTGTGGCAATTGAGAAATTCAGACTTCCGTATTGGTAACATAAGGACTCGAAATATTGACTTGCATTTGCAGAACTATACACTTGGGAATTAGAAATTTATTAACATCTTTACGAATAGTGCTTGATTACTATAGTTTGGAGTCCTTCAAGTTATTAAGTTATTTTAAATTGCCATAAGCATATAGTCCAGCAGTATATTATATTAACTGTGGCAATACTACGAAGGTGTGTGTAAAACGTAATTTAAAATCAAAGATTAATGAGAAACATATTTAAAAACTAATTTCTCAATATTGATTGCGTAAAGTGTAGGGTCTTTTAGGTTCTAATAAACTTCAAAGCAACTTTTAAGGAACTATCATTAATTAAAACATTTAAAGCCACCAACTTCGGCTTTTCAATATTGGTAATATTAATACTGAGAAGCCAAGTTACCGAAACAGATTGACAATTGTGGCAATTAATATATAATTTAGACCATTGAAAAGGAATTCAAATACTCTTCTTGAAACCCCTATTCAAAGGACCAAACACTCAATTAAGAACAAAATGTTGGAAAATGGATTCAATATGGCAAAGTCTTAAGTCTGAATACTTTCTTTGCAAGGAAGTCTTGAATTTGACCTGAACCAGTTCTTTTGATAAATGGAATTTGTACTTTTAATTTCTCTATGTTTATCATTGAGGGTGGGTTTCTTGGGGAGTTATGAGCTTTTTCTTTCATGACACTCTATTTCTTTGTTTAGAATTTATTAACACGTAGAAATACTATCGGAAAATGTTTTCTTATATCTTTACCGTTAAATGATCCATTTATAATCATGCTATATAATAATGCATACTATATCATATCAATAGTGCCGGCCAATGGCTGAGTGATTAGCGTTCCTGACTCCTGGGCTGTTGGTCCCAGGTTCGAATCCCGATTTGGGCATAGACGTTTCCTTCCTTTCTCTCTGTCTGTATTTCTTTGTCCTTTCTTCTGAGATGATGGAGGAATGTAGCCCTCCCTATAAAAGGGTTTGTGGTGCCGTGACGTGGGTAATGCTACTCGCCTCCATGACTTAATTCTAGGGTGCCCACCGGGTAACGCAAAATGATTAGAAGTTACCGGCATTGTTGTGAAGAAAGGTTAATTAGCCAGAGCCCACCGTTAGAAAAAAATAGAAATAATAGTAATGTGTTTTATACACAACAATTCATTCCTGGATTTTCCCAGGAAATGAATTTAACTGCAGCAATAAAAATATTACTATTTTGCTGAAGTGTAAAGAATATTAACAAGAATAATTTTAAAGTTAACATAATAATAACGTGCAAGTATTTTTTTTTAACAGGTTTTACATTAATATTATAAATTTCCTTATTTATTGGAGTTCATAATCCATATTTAAAATATCACTATTTCAATGTAAAAAAATAAACGAGAAAGAAATATTAATATCAGTTTTAAGATAGATGCCGTTTCAAATTACCACATTTCAGTTTATATGTACCTTAAGTTTAAAACAGCAAAGGGGCTTTTCTTTCATTCAATTCGCTTTGATTTACGAGTTTAAAATGAACGTAAAAATAAGACACGGTTAATGCAATACCGTAGGAAAGAACATTTTTCTCGATTTTTGACATATTGTTTCCAATATCATCTCACACGTATTGCTTTCCAATTTCTTTCAGTGACCTCAGAGTCGAGATAAAAGAAGAATTGGAAATTACTTTTTTTTAAACTTCGGAAAGAATCAAATATTGATTCTGAGCATCCTTGAAATGGAAATATAAAAACAACGTGAGCTGATTAATGGGGGCTTTAAATTATTGAAATTAAAAAGTTCTTATTGTTATATTTTAAATTTTACAAGCACTATATTTAGATAAAAATAACTATATAGCTTATAGACTAAAGTAGTGATTCGCAACCACTGTGCTGTGGCCATTTTGCGTGACACCAAATTCTTAGGGTCCAGTCAAATTTTAGAAATCTACATAGTAAAAGTTAAAACGCTTTTTATTACGAGTAAAGTTTGCTCGAATTAAAGAAAGGTACAGTGTATAAGGAAACTTTTGTATTTACAGTTAAATGCCATTTTCTTTTACATTTAAAAACTATTTTATTTTTAATAACTGTAACTATTCTGTAACTGTTACTCAATAACAGTTACTGTTCTGTAACTGTTATTTGATAACTGTTATAAAGTGGAATATTTGCCTTACGTAAAGAAGTTTTAAATATGTCATAACTTTGAATGAAGAGGATAAACTAATCTTACTTTCCAATAATCGAGATTTAATTTTAAAATATTCGGAAGATAGCTTCGAAAGAGCTTTTAAAACATTATTATAACTTTACATCTTATTTATGTGGATTCGGATTTTCAATATTAACTATCATAATAAAGAAAAAAAAGATCAAGATATAAATATAGAAGACGATATGAGAGTAACATTGTCACTTTTACAACCAAATATAAATGAAACTACTAAAAAATATTAAGCTCTAATTTCTCATTAAAAGTATCCTTGTTATTACATTGTAATTAATCCTTTATTAAACTTACTGTTGATTTCTAGTACATATTATATTATTTTAATTTCAAAATTATTTGGTAAAACTATATTTTAAAATGCCCCTTGGCAAATATGGTGGCTATCGGTTTTATTGGCGATTTTTTTGCATAGAACAATCAGTTGCAATCAGAATACAATTGGGTTTTGCCCAGCTTGACGATCAATCAAGATCATAACTTGGCGAGAATCAAAGGGGCACTCTAAAGTATAGTCTAACCAATTATTTTAATAAACAATTTTACACAGTGTTTCATAGGTAAGTAAGCAATTTTTAAACCTTGTGCACCGCCAAATTTTGAAATCTTTAAAAGTGGGGCGTGACAAAAAATCTTAGAATCACTGGACAGTTTTAAACATATGCAAAGAAATAACTTGAACTATCATTTTCTAAACAGATTTGTTTGTATTTAATATTTCTGGTTCCCTATTTCTGTAGACAGAAAAAATGCTAAACATTATCAACCGCTTTGTAATTTTGAATAACAGTCAAGCGATGAGACCGACATTTAAGTTTACATCCTCTTCTTTATGGGATGCCTTATCAACGGGAATATTGGGCCATACGGAAATTTGAACGTGTAAGACATTTTCAGCACTGCATTCCTCTGTAGTTGTAGGTATCAAACCCACTACCCCCAATAATGAGAAATCTGAACAAATCAACCGAAAATTTCTATTGAAATAAACAATGAAACAAAATTCAGGGGATGCAGTAAAAATGCTGATTTGTTATCTATTTAGATAACAAATCAGCAGCAGTTGAAAATTTGTTCTCCATTTCAGTAGTTAGTGGGTACGAATCTCATTTCGAATGTGTATACTTATCTACGTACTAGTTTGGTATCTTAATTATGCTGCAGTGTCCGGATGAATTTCATTTTGAGTTATTGCGTGTCAAAAACAAAACTAAAAATAGTGGTGTTGCATGTTTAGCGCTCTGACTTTCAGATCATCAGTTTGATCCTAATTCTGATGTGCTCACTTGCAGATATTTTGAGTTTTAATTAAAATATTGAATATATAATAATATTTAAAATTTTAATGAAAACGCTGAAATACGTTTCTTTTAAACTTATTTGTATTTGCTGATTAATGAACAGGAATCTTAAAATGTACTAGAAACAAATAGCCCAAAATATATCGAAGACAAATAGCCTACATTTGGCTATTTTAGAATTCACGGTGTTTGTTTTTCCAGATTAACATGAACGAAACATAAACAAACAGAACCTGGAAAATCTCATGGTTACAATCGTTTATGACTGATGTTACTGCAGTTACAGTTTATAAACACAAAACAGTGGGTGTAGCCGTTTTTTTTTCTTGTTTCGAGTTATATTTATTTTCATTTTATTTTATTGCTCTATATATTGATATTTTTTTTCCTACAGAAAACAAAATAGTTTTAGTTTGATGAAAGTTATTTTATATTCTTTAGTAATTAGAAATACAGTTTTATGGCTATTTTTTAGCACAGAAAAATATAGTTCGTATAAGATAGGAGCAAAGTAATTTTTTTGTTTAACCTATCTATGCAGTATTTTATAAAAATTATTAAAAAACAATAATTATTCAATATAAATAGACATTTGATTCACTCTATGAATATTTTTGACATAAATATTTTTCAGTGAGTATTTAAAATTTCTATTGTACCTCGCAGAACAACTTTGATGTATTCGTGCAAAAACGTGAGTATTTAATTTAAGAATTCTCTTAGTTAAAATTTAAAAATTAATTAAGTGAATATTATATTTATAATTTATCATAAACGAATTAAGTGTGTAGCCACTTAAATTAACGAGGTAAGAGAGTTATTTTGAATTTTAAAAATTTGCTTAATATAGTTATAAAAATATATTCATGAAACTAGTTAATATAATTCTTTTATTAAACTCAACATTTACCACAGTCACTTAAAAAAAATTTCATTTTAATAATTCTCACCAATTAGGATAATTTTCAAATCTCATTAAAAATGTTATTGAATTAATATTTGGTTACTGGTTTAGATTTAAAATTTATCTTCTAGATTTAAAATATGATTAAAGGGTATAATGATATTATTATATGAAAAATGCTTTTTAAATGATTGCTAATTGCATTGAATATTAACAGTATAATTTATTGGGAAGGAAATACGGAAAAAATGAATCTTCTCATTAGAATCAATGAAATTAATTTCAAGATGATTAATTTTTGCTTGAAACTAATTTCAGTTTTAAAACAAAGATAGATGGTGAGAATTAGTGAAATTTAAATAAATTTAGTTTAGTACAAATTTCTTTAATTCCATTAAACATGCGCAAGAGACAATTTATAAATTTGAAAGTGTAAATAAAATTATGTAGATTTTTCCGATTTATCTGTTAATATCTTAATGTAGTTAATATCTAAATCTATTAACTACTTTAAGATTATTTAATCTATTATTTATATAGACATTATAATATTTGTAAAAAAAAATCATCGATTGACTAGACTATTTTTTTTCCAAACCAAATCTAGACTTAATTCTAATTTTTAATGTCTCAATTCTTTGGTGTGTAAAATTATAATATTATTAAATATTAATATTGTATAAAAGCTAATTTCAACTGAAATGTGACAAGAAAATATTAAATGAAAATTTTACATGCAAATAAAAATGAATATTTAAAAAATATCTGAAAAACATATTAAAACAAAGAAACCTGAGAATTTGTTTTGAAAGAGGAAAATTTTATTACTTATGTTTTATGCGAAATTTTATTTTAATCATGTAAATTCCCATTTATTGTCTTGTTAATTCCTTACAGTGCCATGAATAATTTGATTCTAAATTGTGATTTTTCATTTCATATTAAAAATAAAATCGCTAAAATAAAAAGACCGCATTCGAAAAATGATTTTAATAATGAGCAATATACATGTAAATTAAAAAAAAACCTTGAACAACCTAAAAAAAAGAATTTACATTTAAAAGTGAAACATGTAAAATTGTATTTGTGAAATATGTAAAAATGCATTAAATTATAGGATTTTCATTGGGCTGTTATTTTTAGATTAAAACAAGGTTTAAATATAATCCTAAATTTTCCAATTGAAATGTAAATAATATGTATAATAATAATATATAAAATAAATCGTGCTTAAAAGATAATTTTAATGAGTAACAAAAATTTTTCAGATGAATAAAATTTTAAATTATTTCAAAGTCTAAAAGCAAATTGAAGAAAAGGGCATTGAATTTATTTCAAAAGATGAAAGGTTATCTAAAGTTGTATTTAAAAAATATAAAAATGAATTGAGAGATTTTTAGATGTTCTTTTTAGTGAGAAAAACATGGTTTAATCTATTCATTAATTTAAAATCTTTCAAATTAAAATCTTTAAAATGCTAACTTTATCAAAATATAATAGAATTAATAAAATAATTTTACTTAAAAATAGAGGTTTCATGCATAAATGTAATTAAAAATGTTTTGAAATCTGTATAAAAAGGTTACTGCATATTTCTTTGAAAAACTCTCAATTTCTTTTGAATTTGTAATTTAAGAAGAATTTTAATTAGAATAAGTGCATAGAATTATTAATAAACTACATAATTTAAATAATTACATAATCAAATACGCCATGAGCGTAAATCATGTAAATTATAATCAATATAGAATTATATAAATGTAATATTGCGAAAACAATTTTTTTTAAAGTTCCCTTTAATGAACTTGGTTTTTAATGTAGACAATAAAATCAAAAATAAATATTAGTAAGTATATATTTATTTGTATATATAGAATATATATTTAATAAAACTTCAAAGCACATTTATGAATGAAAAATAGTTAAATGTAGTTAAATAATCTCACTTTTCAAATTAAAGTAGAAACCCATAAAGAAGTAAAATTAAATTTTTTCCAACAATTATCACGGATGATGAGTTTAGCGAAATCATAAATAAAACATTTAAGCATTGTGGAACACCCCACAGTAAAAAATATTTTGTGTTCTGTATTCGTTTATTGTTGTTAATTTATTTCCATGTCCATTCAGTCAACGTGTTCTGAATTCATTTATTGTTGTTACCATTTTAAGCATTTAATTAGTTAATTAAGAATGCGCTTTTAAAAACATGATTTTAATTTACAAAGTAAAACAGATTTTTTAACTATATTTTCATTTCATAATTGTTTCCATTGGAATTGATTTCTGTTTTTTTTTCTTGCACAGAGCTCACGATATGGTCAAATAATATTTGCAATCTCTCTTGGTGTAACCAAGTGAGAAACGGTTACAGTTACAATTGTAGGTCCGGTCGCTGTCAACGAGTATGACATAGAAAAATTACGATCGATTCGAACATGTAGCTTGAAAATAAATTTGTAAGCTTTTTTCGTTTCATCTTCTTGAGAGCAAAAAAAAAAAAAAAAGTTTTTTTTTTTTCGTTTTCAGTTTAGCAACACAATGAAAGAGCAGACGAGAATCAGTGTAGATTGATGGCCGTCGGAAGAAGAAAACTCCAGTCTCGTAATGACGCGGAAAAAATTTCGCTTCACAATCGGGCGAGTCAGATTAGTGCCGATTTTTATGCAAATAAGAAAAACTTTAGTACAACTTTTAGCTCTGAACTCATTTAGAATTTAGATTAAATTTCAGAAATGAATATGAAATGAAATAAATAAGTTTCTTCTTTTACCAAAAATTTTGAATTACTGATCCATCTGTCGGCTTTTTACATTTATAATTTTTATTTCTAACTTTTGAAGTAAAATACTATTGAGTTGTTTGTATTTCGCTTATAGTTAAATAAACAAATATTACTTAATCTCCACTCAGTAAATTATTCTTAATAAGCTTTGTTTTAAGACAGACTTTATTGTTAATCCGGATTTTATTTTGACTCTAGACAGTTATTAAAGCCGCCTACTCTGTCTATTGGTTGGCGTGCCTGATTGCGGATAGGGAGGTCTGGGTTCGAATCCCGGTTTGGGCATGGATGTACTTTATCTTTTTCTATCTTCTGCATTTGTCCTTTCCTCGAATGAACGGAGTGTGAATGGTTGCCTACCCTATAAACGGGTTCCTATGGCATGTGTGTACTGAGGAAGTCGGACTCCACACCCAATTGCGGTTCAGTTGAAAGAGTGGAGCAGCGCACCCATACTGCCAGTCTGGCTGGCACTCGACAAAAAAAAAGTTATTGTATTTATCTCTATTGATTTTATAAACCAAAATATTAAAAGAAATTGCCACAACATATATTCTTATAAAAAAATCACATTCTTGTTAGAATCTTTGTGAAGTATGAGTTATATTAAGAATTTTAAAGTTATATTTAAAGCTTTTAAAATGCAGGGAATGAAGTTTTCTGGACGTATCTGTATAATGCAGCCCTCCACCTTGACTTATATAATATTCAGTTACAAAAATATAGGAACTAGAGCAAGGGGCAGACCCAAATTAAGATGGAAAGACTGCATTACTAATAACTTTAAAATATTGAAGATAAAGAATTGGCAATCCATCGCTGAGAAGAGAGTGGAATGGAAGCGAGTTTTTTGAGAATGTCCTGACCCATACTGGGCTGCCGTGACCATAGAAGAAGAAAATTGCAGGAACGAAATTTTAAGTGTGTTCAAATCAGTCCATGTTTGTGTCACGTAATTCTGCTGGTGAACTTTTGAAAAATTAAGTGAGTTACGCTATTCCTTTTTTGGAACCAATGGCCAAAATCTCAAAAATATTTCTGATGCGAGAAATTGTCCATAAATATGTTATCATGTTTAGATTTTTAAGTGGGATTGGAACAAGCTGAATGTATTCAATCATGTATAATTATAGATAAATAAATACTTTAAAATTGTTATTGTCGTTCTAATGACTCTTGGCAATGCCAAGAGACGAATGAAATCAGAGGGAGAACGTCTTCCGTTTTTGAATAGAGCATCCTCATACGAAGATAGAAGTACGACTTTTTGGCTCATAGATGGCAGCACCACCTGAATATTCCAATATAGAGAGTGAAGCCAGAGAAGACCCATAGCCTGGCTCCAACCACCTCCAGAGGTATTAATGGGAACAAGGAGGACATGGTGACCCGACAGATTTTACTTGTCCCTGTCATCATTAGTGAACACGACAAATCTTCGGCTAAGGATTCAAACTCACAACCTTTTGATAACGAGAACGACACCCTAACCAACCAGGGCACCGCGGCCTTAATTTAAAATGAAGTTCCATTTTGTGGTATTGCACTAAGATTGTTTGCAGAATTTGATTCAGGTAGAAATTCTCTTCGAGATAAAGAGTTCACACGAAGCCCATTGTCATTGCAATCAGTATTAAAGGCTCTGTCATAAAGAAAACCTATTTGAGGATAATTGAAATATTTACCCAACAATACATACGTACATAACGATGCAAGTGAGTCCCGAGACATACTTTAAAATGAACAAGTTTGGAATACTCACCTATCCCCAAGCTCGTCATAACTTTTAAGCAAAGACAGTTGATTGTCATGTTTGAAATGTCACCTTTTTTTCCACATACATGTCATACCAGCGGAAGGACTTTGGACGTCACAGAGACGTCTTCAATCCATGGAGCTCCAAGAACCCAGTGAGGGAGAATGTGGTCACCCCCCAATAACTGGCTTTGGCAAACGATACTTGACTTTGTTAATTTTAACGGAAAACGGCGAGAAGCTTCTGAGTCACTGGAGCTATACCGAAGGATTCAAAATAACAGAACAACAGCATTTGATGCGATACCATTATAAAATTATTTATGAGGGATTGTTTACGAAAGAAATTGTTTACTGTTGACTTTCCCATGATTTAACAGAAAACCAAATATTAAAGCCCATCGGAATCTATGAAGAAACTTAAGTTATTTAAAGAGAGGAACCACCATTAGATTAACTGTAACTGATGTCCAAACATGCATATCGTGTTTTGAATTTTCACAGAAAGTACTGTATTTGTCTCAGAGCATGATGTCATGCTTATAATAGTGAAAAGATGTGTCAAGAAAGAAGCTATGTACGCCTTTTCTTAAAAAAATGCAGTAGTGTTCAAAGCCATCAATTTAGAAAAATAAGGAATAATCACAAATAAAGTGGATTCATTTCTAAATTTCTTCCACAAGTTCTTCAGGATCTGATTACTAGAGATCACAGATCCCACCATAACAATCCCATCAAAAATATAAATAAGAAAAATTTATTCTTTTCATAATATGTAGATACGCGTGTCTTTAGGCTATTTTTTTTAATCCAATATCTTATGTAAATATTGTTTTAACTCCGAAGATTTCTGGACATAAATGCGATTTTTTCATTAATACCGTAGTTGGTACTAAAATAAATTAATTGAAATTTCTTCAAATTTCTTAAATACATTTTTTAAGCATTAAATGTTTTTTATGTATAAAACGTTAAAGATGTATAGAATTCAAGAACCTCGTATAAAATTGTTTCATAGTTTGTAAATAAAAACTCACTCATGCATTTCTAGCATGAAGAGTTTCCATAAATTAGTTTTTTCGTACCAACAACAACGAATAATTTTTAATTTTTTCATGAATAACAATGAACCATGAAATGACATTTATAAAAATTAATAAATATTTAACTTTCATTCAATTTTCAGGAATAATTCGAAATTTTTAATTTTTATTTTATAAATCTTTACTTTTTCAAAAATCTTACAATTCAAATTCATATAATGTTAAAACGAAAACAAAAATCTTGTCTGTGTAAGATTTAATATTTTTAATTGCTTGAAAATGTTAAATACTTGTGTGTTTAATACAAATAATTATAATTTAGTTGACAGAAAAGATTGCTTAAATAGAGATTTCCATGTAATAAAATCGGAGAAAATGTTTAATTTTAGAGCAATATTATCGATTTTAAAATCTATTATTTTAAAAGAAATGGAAATATACATGGTATTTTACAAAACCTTTATCTCTATAACAGCTAGGTATATGTAAATATACAGGAAAAAGATTTCTCGTATGGATAAAGAGGATTTCGATTACGATTCAAAGCTTCGTTTCCACGATAAAGATAACGTTGAATCTTGCCACCTAATGTAACCATCCTCACTAAATTCTCTTGTCATCCTTGAGAGCTTCCTCTTAAAGATATTTACCCGGGCTGCATAATTTGAAAGGGGTTGAGCAGAAAGGACCTCCGAATTGCCCGATTTCAGACTCTTCGTCGTCGAGATAAGAAACTCGCGCGCGTTTTATCGGTAAGTATCTCTTTTCCTGAGAGTTGTTTTCTCCTCTAAAGGTCCATGAACTGCTTTTAAAAGATAGAAAGCTTTCCCAGATCTTTTCTATTACGTCTGGTGGAAAAAGGAAGAATCAACAACAAAGATATTAATACAATTTAAATCTGCAAGAAAAAAAGATGATTTGTTTATTAAAACTATTAATTTTATTCTGTAATTGGTTCTGAAGATAAAATGGAGTGTTCTACATTATATATGAATAAACATTAAACATTTAATTTGAGAATGTTTGAAAACAATCAACAATGATTTTAAGCAATTTAAAATAACTTAGAATTTTGTGGTGTGATTGTTCCTTTAAAATTATTCATCACTCTGAATTTGAAATATTTAAGTGTTGAAATTATAAATAAAGCCTTATATAGGAGAGTACACAAAATATATAATCTCAAAAAGTTTTATAATGTATAAAGAGATTTTTAATTTTTAAAATTACTCAAAGCAGTATTAATTTTTCCATTTTTAGAATTACATATTAATTTTTATTTGAAAAATTGTAATTGTTTCTGATTATAAAAGGGAGTATGATGTAGGAATGAATATTTCATATGTAATTTGTAAAAATTGGTAAGATATTAGTTGTTTAAAATGAAAAATAGAGCAAGCTATACAATTATTATAGTTTAACATAACTGTGTTCTTTCTAATTCAATCTAAATATATTTTATTTGTGTATATGTATTTCCATTACAAATTTTATGGTGATATAAAAAATATTTTATCATGATTTTACACTAATGAATTATGTAATAATTAATTACTGAGCATAGATAAGGTTTTGTTTTTAATTTAATTATTGGATATGAAATACTTATTATCATTTATTTGTTCTTAATTTTCAAAACACTGAAAATCCAAGGAATGAAAAAGGAAATTTTATATCTTGATTTTCATGAATTCAAATCATCAAATATTCAATTATGGAAACACAATATTTTTAATTCTATTTAAGTTTATTATTTATCAAATTTAAAGTTCTTAGATTTATCCATGTAAATGGTACATAAATTTGAATATTTATTATAATTTATAAATTAAATATTCAATTCCTTTCAATAGTTTAATAGTAATAAATAGCTATTAAAATTGTATAAATTTTAGATATTTTATATTTTGAAGTATAACAAATAATCAATATTTAATATTAAATTCTTAAAAGTTCACCGTAAAAAAATGAATCAGTTCATTTTCTTCTCATTTTATTGATGTTTTTAATTTTTTTAAATGAAAAAAAAATTTATAGCTTGTGGTTGCATATTACAGAATTTTATCTCACATTTTTTATTTTTTAGTTTATTTCATAAATTGTAATAAAATAAATATTTTTGGTGATAATCTTACATCCTGATTTTGATAGTTATTCTACATGAATCTGTAAATTATTCAGTTTACATTAAAATGATTGTTTCTTAAGAGAAGCGAATGTCACGGGACGATTTTGAAAAGTCATAATTTTAAATAAATAATTACATAATTGTAAGTAAATATATTTATTAAAGACAAATGTTGTACACAAATACTTTAATCATTGATAAAATTTTTAAGCTTCTTATATTTCAAATATTATTATTTATTCATCACTTTTTACGTCCATTAGAGAAATGCTTTTCAATTTCTTTCTATAATCCCATAATATGAATTTGAAATGTGTTGATGGAAATATTGAATGGTACTGCTAAAAATATCCAGAATCACACTAACAATTATATAGATTTTAAAAATTAGCTATATAATGAATATTGTGTCAAAATGTCATGCATATTTATATATTTGCATGACATTTTGACACATTATTATATATATGTAATAAATTACCCTTAAAGATTACTTATTTTATTGCTATAGTAACTTCATCCTTAATAAATAAAGTATTTTGCAAATATTTGTAAATACAATGTTTTAAATACAGGCTTTCATTTCTGAGAAATATTTCGCCGACACTATTAACAAATGAAATTTTCGTGTGATATAGTTAAAATTATGAATATATTTATGAAAGTGTATAATATTTTACAAAACAGAATGATAAATGTCTGTACATAATAATGTAGAAGTGAATTTTAAATAGTAAACTTATTTAAAAAGCTATTAGGAAACTATTTCAATGTATAATATATACTTTAGTTTGAAAAACCCAATAAAAATTTGATTCACATTATCTAATTAAATAAATATAAGTATATTTTTGTAATATAAATTAGTATTCATACAGCTAAATGAAATAATATGCCTTTAATATTCAATTACTGTGTAGGATAAAATATACAATTAAAGTATAAAATAATAACGTTTTACAAAATTTAATAGCAGCCATTAAAATTGCAATTAAAATAACATTATCATTTTCAGTGAACTGTATGAAGAGTGAGAAATTTGAGAAGAATAAACGATTAAGCATTGAAACAAATTTTTTAAATAATTGTGCTTTTAACCGTGCTCTTGATGTTTTAAAAGAATACCAGGCGAATTTTTCTCATTAATATTAAAATCCTTTTAATGGTTTCCTTTTTAACAGAATTTGAAACTGCACTTTTCGTGAAATAATAATGATGACAATCAGAAATATACATTACTTTTAAAGCTTTAATAATTAAATATCAAAATCATGATTTTATGAGTAACGCCAAAAAATTTTCCAAAATGTCTAAAATAAAAATAAAAATGAGGAGTTAGGAAAAAAATTTTCATAATACTTTTTTGCAGAAAACGTTTTGATTAGATGTGAGAAAATTGAAAGGAATGATTTTCTCTTATATTAATTAAAAAAGGTGTTAATTTAAGTAAAAAATAACTATTCAATACAATAAGTTTTCATGAGTTGGTTTAATTTCAAATGAATAATATTTTAAATTTAAGATTTCAATATTTTTAGCTAAAATAAAATAACTTCTAAGCAGAATTTTTTTTTTTTTTTTAAATAAAGTCATTTTGACCAAAAGAATTCCTGTTTCCAAACTTGCTACAGTTGTCAAAAACAACAAAAGCTCTTTAGAATTTAAAAAATGGTTTTTATTTTAAAAGTATTTTTGATTTAAATAACAGTTCTATATGAAAAAATATTAATTTTATTATTAATAATAATCCTTTATTTACCTTTAAAAATTGATCCAGTTTATGTGAGCTTTAAACGGCTTTTGTGATAGAAAATCTGGTGTGCCATTATATTCTCAAACCCAGATGGGAAAAATTTGAACTAATTCGACCAATCAGAGTATTACAAATAATTAATTTAATTCATTGCGTATTAATATACGCTTGGAACTAAGCAGGATAATCTTATTTCTTGATAACACAATCGAAAATATATTTTCTGTGATAACTTATTTTCATATCCCAACCTTATATTCGAACATACAGATGGGTTGGATTCAAAATAATTTGTTCAATTAGTGTATTGTATAGAAATGTCTTCACGAAATAGAATTTGGAGTACAATATTCTTTTTCAGCACAACGATATATCAGATTTATTCTCTTTTTCATTTAAACTTATCAGGGGAACAGAGCGGTAATCGTTATCAGGATTCTATTTCTGCAGTTGAAGAAAAAAGAAAACTTCTTATTTTTATTATAAATTTCCAAGAGTTGTCTTGAAAGTATTTCAAGATGTTCATAATGTATTAGGGTATGTATTTTAGGTTATTTCATAAATTTTCATGAATTAATAATAATTCATTAATTTATATTTATTTATTATTTGCAGGAATTTATATACATTTAAAATAATTTGTTTTTATCAATTTTTTTATAAATCATAAAAATGAACAATTTTAAATATATAAATCCCTTATAAAAAATAAAATAAAATAGGAATTTTCATTTTTATAAATTAATTTTTAAAAATTACAGAATAGAAGTTTTTAATTTATCTAAATGAAGTTGGGTAAATTAATTCCTATAAAATAATTTTTTAAAAATTAATTTAAATAAAAATATAAACTAACTTATCAGAATTTAACAAAGAAAACTAATATATTTTAGGGATTTTTTATTTTTATAAATTAAAATTCCCTACAATTACGGAAAAGAATTGTTAGCGATTTTACAAAGGAATAACTTTGGATTTTGAGTTTCTAAAACAATCTCGTAAATTATTTAATCAACAGTGCCCAAGATGATATTTTTTATTACAATAAATTCATATTTTGGGATTTTTTAATCTATATTTGCAATAAGTTTTTTAAGCAACTTTCTTCACTTACAAGCAATTTCCATAATAAAATAATATTTGTTTGGGGGAAAACAAATTCATTATTTTTTCGTTTGATGACTGTAGTATTTGATATCTTGTTCAATATTGATACATACTATAATTCAAATTTATGCTCGTGGGAAAAACCATATTTTACTGTAAAAAAATATTTTACTCTTTTTAATTTGGCCCATTCAGTCTTAAAGTACAGGGTGTTAAAAAAGGAAGTCAACCAAAGCAAAATGTTGTCAATTCACATTTTTTCTTTAATAAATGTTTAAATACAAGTTAAGAAATTGAACATCAAGAATGGTGTTTAGGTTCCCAATACTGCAACAGCCAATGACGTGCCACTTTGGTTTCCTCGATTCCATTCATGTACATTTGGTGTTAAAGATGCACCTCGCACAAGTAGGCCCATCGTCGAAACTATCGATACAATCTCAAACATATCCGAAGTTGACCAGCATGTTAGCTGTCCAGAAGCTAAAGATCAGCCAGAAAATAGTTTGAAATCATTTGCTCTGAACTAATCAAAAACATATTAATAAAGTTTTAAAGTTCACTTAAAAATAATGTATTTCTTTTTCTCCAACTAATATTATTAAAGATATTGTTGTGAATACCAATTTAAATGAATGATTTGACAAATATTCATAAAAATAATATTGAAAATAAGCATATAATTCATATAAAATTATTTTTTTATGTCTTAAGTAATTGACAAACTATCAGTTGAATGATGGTTCATTTTATCTGGAATATACAAAGCTTACTGAAAATGGTCACCTAAACAAGATATTAAATGGACTGACATTAATATCCAATCTACCATTCAGATGCGGAATATTCAAATGCGGTATCTGCGATTCTTAATGCCAACAGAATTATTATTTGAAATATGCGCATAGTGAGCCAGACATTTCAATAAGCGCGTATTTTCAGTGGTTTTGCACCCTTTTAATGCATACCTAAGGGTACATATGAATGCTGTCATTCGTATTTTAAGGGTTGAATGTGAAAGAGGGATTCATCGCACTTATTAAATTCATTATAGTGGACGTAATCAAATTTTGAGCTATGGAGAAAGTTATATTATGATAAATGTCCAAAATATAATGAACTTTTATCAAAAAAATCCTTATATAAGACCACAAAATAGAAAAGTATCATGAAAATTTTGATTTTTTTTTAAAAAAAATCATTTAAAAGTGAATATTTAGTTTTGAGAATTAATTGTTTGATTTATATATATATAAACAAATTGTAAGATAGACAAGCATATTTTTAATGAGTATTTTACACGATACGTAGAAAAAGATATTTAAATGTTGTAACATTAGCTTTAACTACTGATTTTCATGAAAAACTGAAAAATAATACGGGAAATTATAAATAGTCCTAAGGAGTTATGTATTTTATAAAATATTTTGAATTTATGTTTTTAAATTTTTATTAAAATTTTAACATAAAACATGTGTTAATATCATTAATTGGATTCTTTTTATCTTCATTTACAAATAATAAAATTTTTTTCTTCGGTTCAACAATTTGTGGGTTCGAATCCCGTCTTGGGGATAGATGTTTGTAGTCGTTCGGAATTCACTTTGAACCACAAGTCTCGGTTTAATTATCTCTTGAGTGCAAAAGATGGCCTTTGAGAGACAAATAAAACGAAACAAAGAAATAAAAAATACAAATAGTAGGGTAATATACAAACGTTTAAGAATCAGTCAATCTATAAATTCTTTAAAAATGATATCACTCCAACACAAGTTAGAAAAATCAACTAACCATTACTATGTTTTTAAGAATACGTAACTATAACAGCTCTTTTAAATGAAGTTCATTAACTTCAACCTATAGTTTGGTGGGTGCTATAGTTTTGTGTAAAAGTGGGGTTTTATATAAAGAATGGGGTTCAGTTTCCGCTTTTTCATTGAGAATTTTATCATATTATGATAATTTTCGATTCATTCAACTATATCGACTTTGATTCAAACAATTCTTTTACTATAAAAATCGTGAACTTACATTAAACGTATTTTATTATCCATAAAGAATGCTTATTAATTCACTAACTTACTTTTTTATTTTGAGACAACGATAGTTATAATTATAAGAAATGTGTCGACGTAGAGGGAAATGGTTGTGCTTACTTAAAATAAAATGAGAAGATTTGCACTGCATCCAATAGTAAAATTCAGATGTTTGTCACCTCATTTTGAAAAATCACATATGAGATACTGGAAAAAAATGTCCCTCCTAAAGTTATAGAACCGCAGGGTCTTAATACCTAACGATAACTTGCACAGACATGATTTTTTATTGTATCAGGGTCCTTCAGCTGAATATAATGTCTTCAGGTGAATTTTTTCATATTCTGCAGAAAATGAAAAATGTTTATGGTGGATTGATTTATTTGAATGGTTGAGAGCATTATCATATTTATGCAATGAAAAAATAACTTACTGTTTAAAACATTAATAGACAATTATAAAATGATTAATTTTAATTTATGCTTAATTTATTAACGTTAAATTCATTATTTGCGTCACTTATATTAAAAGAAGAAGATTTTGTGTGTGTGTGTGTGTTTATTTTTTTGAGTTTACATTTAAATTTTTTTAGTTAAATTTTAAGTTTTTGATAAATTTTATAACAAATGCTGCAATTTAAAATGGATTCCCAATCACTACGATCCCTTACTTCTCATGCAGGAATCGAAACCATAAACTCTTAAAGTGAGGATCCATGTTATAGTTAAAGAATTCCACACCAAACCCAAGCATTGACTAGCTCAGTGTGTTTTAGAATCTATTTTGAATTAGAGGTTTCAGTTGTATTAACTTCCGCCTCTAATATGCAAAAAATTATCCGCATTGAGGCAAACCAAACTTTATCTCTTCTTTTTATTACTCAACCATAATTGTATTTCAGAAGTTCCTTAAGGAGCAAAATTAAGAGCAATTAATGCAGTGGGTTTGCCATCGTCCCTCGAAGCTGTTATTGAGTGTTCATAATTCGGAGCTATCAGATGACCCTAGATTTGGCCTGCCACCCTCAAAGATATCACATCAATTAAACCTATTAATAACAATATAAGGTAATAAAAAAAGTTTATTTTGTGTATAGAATATATTACATTGATGAAAACTTTGAAAAATACTTTGAAATTGACACGACAAAATATTTCACTGCCACTGATTCTTAAATTTCTTTCTTATTATTTACTAAATTCTTATATTTCTATTTAAAGTAATGAAAAAACGAAAGAATGCTGTTATTTCTTACAAATATCATTCTATTGAAATTCAGTCATACATCTCTACATTAAGATTATATATAATAATAAAGCATTCACATAGACTGTATTGCTATCTACGAAAAAGAGTGTATTTTAAGATTTTAATTTAACATTGCAATATAGTTAAGTTATAGTAAGCAAGATTACTTTATTAATAGTATGCGTTATTAATAGTAACATAGCGGCAGAGATATTAAAAATGCCACTGGCACGGAATATTAACTAAAGTTTCGCATGAAGCTTCTATAAACAATACTTTCATCGACATGTGTCATATTTTAAGAGACTTCTGATATTACTTTCCGTTCGCAGCGCCCTCTTTTATCAGCCATTATTTTGCAGTTGTGCACCCAGCCTCTGGTGAGTGATATAGAAAATATTTTCCTATCAGTATTTCGCCGCTGGCTAGACAATGTCCAACGAAAGACATTACAGATTTTCAGTATATTACGGGGGCATCCTCCTTTCGCTGCACCGGGTGATTTATCACGGGCGATGTCTCGTCTTTTGATACGTTATATTTTGGGAAGACTTGGGCGATTTGTCACTCGCGACATTGCTCTAAATGGGATGAATGGATTGTAAAGGTGCTCTTCGCCCTGGTGCCACTACGAAATGGCTTCCTACGTCACGTCCTGTAAATCACCTTCATTTTTAGTCGGGGGTATCCCTTATCAATTAGTTAAATCAATATTTGTTTTCCCACATGATTTGAAAACATAAATAGAACAAGTAACTTATATAATAAAAAATAACTAAAGTAAAAACTTTCTTTGTTGACCTAAGTAGAAACTAAATTAAAAAGTTTTTTGAGTAATATATCTATAAGTAATACACAATGTTTTAAATCCTATCCCTACTTAGGTCAACAAAGAAAGTTTCTATTTTAGTTATTTTTTATTAAATTTCGTATTGTCAGTTTGTGAAAAAAGGGTCAATACCGTTGGTTCAGTGTTTCTTTTTTTTTTTTTTCCTTTTTTCTTTTTTTTTGTTTGTTTGTTTATTGTTTCGATTTTTTTTATATTTCGTCGAGATTTGATCCGAAAAAAATGAAGATTCTACTCTGATTCTCGACCAACTTTGCCATCGCAAGACAAATATTTTATTTCCCTACATTGTACATTTTTTATTTATAAATAATTATCATTCATTTTTTAAATTAAGAAAAAATTATCTTTTTTGCTTCACATACATTTTTCCATCTCAGTTACTAATTTATATCAAAAGCACAAAGTTGAATTTTCAAAAGAAGTAATGAAGTCATTTTCAAGATAATAACAATAAAAAAACTTAAGAGTGTAAGAAATGTAAGGATGGATAAAGTAACTGTTGATGACAACACATGACACCACTAAACAATAGTGTATATTTCTTCAATATGAAATTTAATTAAATTTAATGAATGATTTAACATTAAAAATCTGTATTAACATAAAATGTCATTTACTGCAATTTAAAAAACTTTATTTGAACTTGAGAGGATGAATATAAAAGTATTTTATTTTCAAATGAAAATTTGATCAAGATATATGGGGCGAGAATATAAACTAACAATAGGAATAGAAAAAAACGTGCTTATATCGTGAAAATGTAGTAATCGTAATCTATAAAATTCGAAAAAAGGTCATTTAGTTTTTCCAAAATGAAATCCAAATCTAACTCATATTAATTATTTTTTTGAAATTAAAACATCAAAAAACCATCAAAAAATTGCAGAAAATAAATTGATACAATTTTTTTTTTAAAATTTATGGTTGCAAATTGATGAAACTTGAAAACCATAAAGTATAAGAATCAAAAATAAAAATATAAGTAGGAAAATAAATACATCTCATGAAATTATATAAAAATATACAAAAAAAACTGTATAAAATGAAATTAGAGATGTTTTATGTTATTTGTTTCATTAATTAATATATCTGATAATAAAAATTCGACGGAACTTTTGACTTTGGCTTAATTTATTTTTATTTTATGCAATGCTGTGATAACCAGACTAATTTTATATCATGAATTGTCTAGCCACATGAGGTAAAAATATCAAAATAAAATGAATATATTTTTAATAAACTGCAGTCGAAATTAACATAATAAAATAATTTTAAATTAAAATTTATAAAAATCACAATTCCATTTAAATTATATTGCATTAATAACTCGAATGCTAAATATTTTAAGAGAAATTTTATTGGATATCGAAGTAGTTAATATTTTATTAAATTATATATATATATATATATATAACTATATATATATATCAGTACTTAGATATATATATATATATATATATATATATATATTAGCAGGATTTATTTTTGAAATTTACGAGCAATTTTTTCTGCATTAGCTTAATGTCACAGCTTTTTAAATAATTATTTTGGCTTGATTTTAGTGACTATCTGTCGCCAAAGTGAAATAATTGTGTATGTTATGGATTTATTAAACTATTTCATTCTTATTTGTATTAAGATCTTATTTGCATTTAATATTTAAGTAAATTATCTCGATAAATTAACTTATAAATGAAATGTTCATTAATATGTTCATTTATTCTTGAACTGTCGAAACATAAATGAACTGCTCCATAATGAATTAATAAACCGTTATTGATTTACAATATTTGAATCATAAAAAGAATGCAAAAAACTAACGATAAAGAGATATCGGTAAAAATTAACTGTACGGTTACCCTTGGCGACTTTTTCAAAATCTTGCCAAAAATATCGTCAAATTGTAGAAGCAAAATAAAATAAAAAAAAATTAAAATATTGTCTATGCTAAAAAATGGGTTGCCAAAAAATTATATATATATCGCCAAATGTGAAAAATTGCGCCTAGGGGGACCGTACAGTAAATCTGATCCGAGATATCAATCAACTTTAAATGAAAATCATGTATTGTTTGTTTAATTACTAACGACAAGAATATCCCTAAATAATAAAAACACGTGATATTAATAAAAAAGAGATAATTTCATCAAGATAAAAAATAAATAAGCAGCAAATAAATAACAACCAGCAAAAAATTATTTCTTTTGAATGGCTTTAAAACATATGCAACACTTTTCAAAGATGAGGATTAAATAGTTTTAATGATATGTTTTGTGGGGGGAAGTGAATAAAATGCAAGAAAGAAGGGATATGATAAATCGTTTCCATAGTTACGGATGACAGCATCAAGAGTTGAGAGCTTTGCTTGGGTGAACCACTCTAGAATTACAATAAACAATGAATCGTAACTGATATCTACAAATAGCAGCGGCGATGAGCAAACACATTACTCTTCCCCGAGAGTTTTCATTTTTTAGTTCTGTCTCCCAAAGAGATTTATGGAGTTTATATTTTCCTCAGTTTACTCGGCTTCTGAAAAGAATACATAGGTGAAGTGAATTTATGGTAACAGTGATGTTTTTAATTGCTATTCACTGAAAAATTGTGTTTAAAATATTATTATTTAAACGTGTCTTAAATTAAAAAGGCGTATTTTAATTCATTAAAAACGTGAAAAAATTATTAATAATGTTTAATATTAGACTTAAATATTTTTAATGCAATATGTCTTTTTTATTATTATTTTGATTTCATAATTTATTTAGCTATGTGTTTAATTATTTTTAACAAATAATGTTATAATCATTTATAAAAACAAATAAAAGTTTATTTATTTTTACGGTTACAGTTTACAAACAGGTACCCCTTGAGTTTTGGCGAATTTTATTGACGCCAAATTATGATTAACAACACTGTTGCTGCACAAAAACTAAATTATAATAAAATTAAGTATTTTATCTTAATTTTTATCATAAAACATAAATGATTTAACTTAAACATGCCTCTCTTTTCGATAAGTAAATGTAATTAAGTTAATTAACAATTGTCATATTTTTTTATAGTATAATAGCTTTGTAATTTATCAGGGTTTAAAATATTTGGGTTAACAGAAATTAAATTTTATCACGAGTATTTATCCCCAACACAAGGGATACCCGTTTCTACACCGAAATCTTTTTTATAAATGATTATAAGTTTTTCTTAATATAAATCGAAGTCTAAAATATCTTTTATAGACATATGAAATAAAATCATAAAATCCATGATCAATTTATCAAAATTGATCTTTAGTGATACACAATGCAACAATTCATTAAAATCTATTAAACATATCGAGCTTTTCAAAATTTTGAGTTATATTGCCTTATATTTGCTTTAGAGAGAGAGAGAGAGAGAGAGAGAGAGAGAGAGAGAGAGAGAGAGAGAG
>JAPDSC010010119.1:888085-928883 GCA_026290005.1 Latrodectus geometricus | reverse complement strand
AAAAAAAAAAAAAAAAAAAAAAAAAAAAAAAAAAAAAAAAAAAAAAGTCTACAGTCCCCCAAAAGTCTTGTTGATGAGATCTGCTAAATTAATATTATTAAAAAACTTAATTAAAATTTTTAAATGATTAAACCATCTTATCTGTTTATGTAAAGTAACATTTAAAAGTAAAGAGTTTTAATAATATGAGACTTTAACAAGTATAATACTGTTAATAAGTTGGATTTTAATAAAATTACTACGGATATCATACTTATTGTACTGAGCCGAGGGAATTGTTTTTGTGGTTTCATTCATTTGTTAATAAATGATAAAAATTTGCAAAAGGATATCCCTTGATATTTTGGCGATGTTTTTTGATGGCAAGATAGGCGCCAAGATGTGAGTAACAAAATGGCTAATGTTGCTAAACAATAACTACACTAGGATAAAATTAGACGTTTTTTCATAAAACTTAAATTATTTAACTTAAACACACATTTTGATAAGTTAACTAACCATTTTCATATTTTTTGTACAATAAAAGCTTTGCAATTTACAAAGAGTTACCAAAATTGAAAATACAAAGGTTACCAGAAATTCAATTTTATCACCAAACCAAGGGATACCTGTTTCCTTATCAAACTTGATATAAAAAATTGTTTACTTTGGACTTGATATAAGTAATTGTTTACGGCAATTTATTACTTTGGATTCTTAAATTTAATCACCAAGCATAATTTGCTTTCATGGATATTTTTTTTACCAAAACTTATTAAAAATGTAGACCATAATAAATTGATAAATAGAAAATGCTTGTGTGTATAAAGATACTATACAATATCCGTCTATTATCACAATATGACAAAAACAAACTAATTCTGCACATTTTCATAAAATATACTTTCCATTGCAAGGCTATGATAAGAAATAGACAATAATAGACTGAAATTAAGACTATTGTGTTTGTTTAATATTATGTTTTATTATAACATTTTGATGAAAATACATCAAGCTTGTTTATATTTATGGAAAACAATTTTATAATTACAATACGTTAAAGACGGGCCATATTTGACTGAAACTAGTCTACGCATGTCCAGAAAATTTTTTTTTTTACAATTACAATGTTACAAAATACACAAAAATACATCAAGACTGATTATTTTTGTACATATTTTTTCATAAATATAAATTAATATAAATATAATTTTAATTAATAAAAACTTAAATTAAATAATTTTTCATAAATATAATTTATATATATAAAAATAATTGATAAAAGATAGTCAATAATCTATAAAAAAAAGACTAATTCCATTCATTTTCATAAAAGACGCTTTTTACAAATACAATGTAATAAACAAAACAAAACCTGTTTCTTTTCAAATAAGGTATTAAATAGAAGATATACCCTGACTCCCAAAGCAGAGTTTGAAAAAAAGTGTATGTTCTGTGTGTGATAGTCATTGTTAAGCGTATTGTTAAAATATTTTATAAATATTTTAACAATACGCTTAACAATGTCATTATTTCCCATTTTAAAAAATTATTTTAAAGTTTTAATACTTCAAAATGAATAAATTTTTCAGTATGAAAATTAAACTTTTCATCTATATATTTTGAAAAATTTTAACTACTCAATGATGACATTTATTCAAAATATAGTCTTGATTGTTAAAATGACGAAATGATTACAGAAACCATTAAATTAAAACATTAATAATTAAACAACTAATTAAAAATTTACTTAAAATCATAATAACAATCTGAAAAAGCATTAATACAAACGAATTTAAATAATATTTTGATGTTGTTAATGACACTTGGCAACGCCAAGCTCGCCCGTCAGAGAGACTAGGCGAATGAAGTCAGAGAGGGAGCCTCTTCCGTTTTTTTAATAGAACACATTCATACGAAGGTGGAAGTACGATGTTTGGCTCATAGATGGCAGCACCATCTGAATCTTCCAATTTAGAGATTGAAACTAGAGAAGACCATAGCGTGGCTCCAACCATCCCCAGAGGTATTAATTTGGAATGGGAACATGGAGGACATTGCGACACGACGGATTTAATGCGCCCTAATCACCATTAGTGAACACAACGGATCTTCGGCTAAGCCGGGATTCGAACTCACCACTGTTTGGTAACGAGAGCGAAGCCCTAACCAACCAGGCCACAGTGGACTTAAAAAAAAAATAAAAAATTAAATAATATTTTAAACCGTATTTTTAAAATATTTTCCATAAAATAAAATTTTAATTTATACTCTTGAGAATCTGCGTCTGAACTTCAAATTATATAAAATATATTACAAAAAGCATTATTTTGAAGTACCTCATTCAATTCAACTCATCATGATAGACCCTTGAGCTACGGATTGGATTTTAAGTATTGTGAGCACAATAAAAAATGTTCGAGAATTGTAAATTTACAGCAGAAAAAAATGAAACAAAGAAAAATAAACTAAGCAGAATTTCTATTTAGAATAAAAAAGTTACCAACAAACAATCGAATAAAATAATCAATGGCAATGTGAGTAGAAATAAAAATAAACTAGTACTTCACTCCAAAGATTTCATGCTTGTTCGTCATTGTTTCCAAGGAACTCATTTTGTCTTCAACAATATATCAAGCACGTTTTGGTATTTCTTTTCTTTGAGTGGCATCCAATCGAGAAAAGCTGTTTTTTATTTCACTTAAAAATCATTTCATATCACTTTAAAACAATTCTTTTCTTTCATTTTCATACTGCTCCAGGTTTATTCCTAGTATATCCTAGTACACATGGATGTTTTAAAAATGTTTTTTCTTCTTGGCTCCACTTAATGCTAGATAAAAATCTGAAAGTTAAGAAATCTGCCAAATACTTCAGAAGCTTGATTGCACATGAATCAATTTTAAAACGAACTCTATCAGTACGAGCACCCACCTTCGCTTTTTATATTTAAGCAATTTCATAATAAATTAAAGTAATATTTTTGTTAAAACTATCATATTTTTAGAATTTATTATTGTCTGTAAGGAATAAAATAAGAAATAAAATAAAATAAATGATAAACATTAAAAGTAAGACAAAAGTTTTTCAATAGAAAATGAAAGAAAAGTTGAAATTTACCTTCTAATAAATAACGAAGCAAACAAAAAAAAAAGGTAAAGAAGAAATATTTACTTTCAATTAAAACAATCATAATTTAGATAGTAGTTAAAATTTCAAAATAAATTTAAATGGAAAAAGAGTAATTGATCAGTTACCGTGGAAACATTAACCAGAATGGAAAGATATATTAGAGAGAAGAAGGAAGATTTCGGAAAGTTCATTAAGCAAAAAATATTCGGAAGACATTTATAGTGAAAAAAATATTTTATTAAACTCAGAAGTACATATTATTTTTATAATAAATATGAATAAGAACAGCAAAACTGTTCCACCACTATTCAAACACCCACTACCAATTTTATTTCACTAGATTAAGTCCGATACTGTCAAAGCAATAATTCTAAATTCTTACCAAAGGCAAAATATTTTTCCAACTAAAAGATAAGACTTTTTAGAAATTCTACTTAATGACCAATTAAGTAACATCATGAGGAAATGCACAGTTATTAACTGTTCTTCGAAAAATATACTAATGTTTTTTTTAAAAATAAATTAGATTATAAATTAGTTTTAATATTTTTTTCTCAAAAATCAATTATATTGCTGAAAAATTAAATGAATGTTTAATTTTTCAAAATATGGTTGATTGAATTGAAAATGTGATTGAAAATAGAGCTCTAATTATTTCCAGCAATATAATTAGAATTTATTAACGAAATATCTAACAGAGTTGAATAGATAAATGAATACTGGATTTTAAAAAAAATAAGCTAAATATTGAGATAAAATAGCTAAAAATGGCTCATACGTAATTTTTGTACTTTGCAAAGCTTACTGAGTTGCTTAAAGTAGAATATTGAAAAAGACCAGCACTGAAACCGTTTAACATAATATGATGCATCTTAAAAACAAATATTTAAAAAAATTCACTTTTTAGCGAATAACGGTATATTATAAGTTTGTGGGATTGCCAAAAAATGCGTTTAGGTGGACAGTTGTTGAATTGGGTTAGAGATCGGGAAGACATTTGAGAGCAGGATAACGGTCACGTGACTCTGGAAAAGGGATAAATCAAGAAGACGTTGTAAGCAGATTGCCAATAAATAATTAACCATTCGACATTATTGAATATTTTACTCATAAATAATCGATGATGGCAATAAATAAGTTGTGAAACCAATTTTTATCTGATGTTCATAATTTCGAAGAATTTTACCAAAGCTGGGTCAAGAATTACCTCTTTAATAGTTGCCAAAGAGGTAATTCTACGCACAACTACGAAATACGTAATTTCCTGCCATTTACGTTTTGTGTTTATTTCTTTACAATAAGCACGGTGCCAACTTCGATATTAAACTGAATATTACATGAAAGAAGTCTGTATCTTACTTCTATTAGTAAAATATGTGTCAATCTTATCTTCCACAAGAGGGAGACCTTGAATGATTACAATACAATAATGCGTAAACTAGACTGAAAAATACTGGAGGATTGCTAGATTCAATGCTGAGTCCTCTCTCCTTCAGAAGAGCTCTTTCCAGTTCTTGGGTAGTTTGTGGAATTAGGTGTCCAGCAACTCGTCTGCCTAGAATGTCTAAGCACGCGGTATTGGGTTTATGTCCAAAGAACGCGCTGGCCATTCCATTCGTATTATTCCTTCCTTTAAAGGGAAATCATGCACTAAGTTAGCACGTTGTGGATGGAATTGTGAATGACATCAACGTTGTGGATGACATCAAGTCATCTCCTATTGTTGCATCTTAAGGGAATACATTTTGTCTGAGGACATGCTTTCGATATCGGCGATCAGTCAGAGTTAAATTTCGAGTGACATGAAGATGGGTGCGTCCATGAATGGAGGTGCCAGCATAGATCATCCCTTCCCCACTTTCATATTTGACAATTTCGTGCATGAACGAAGGATTATTTCTAGCACCTCTTTCTTTCAAGATGAAAATATTTCTATTATTAGAATGCAGAGAAGAACGAGATTTGTCAGAGTAAAGAATATTGCCTCTTTTATTTCTCTTTTAAACACATACTCTCTTGCCAACCCTCTTTCGGACAAGATAATGCGTTGCTTTAATATGACACACACCATTAGTTGTCGAACAAACAGCCCTAGAGGGTGAAGGTGGTCTTGGATGCTTTGTGTCGAAACTGTTGTACCGAGCTCAGGTATTGTTCAAAATGTGGTCATCATGTTTCGGAGCGGTAAACGTTAAATAACTCTAACCGATCAACAACTCTCGAAGCTTCTGATTCAGTTAAAATGATTTCATTGAGACAATCGTTTTCTGAATGCCAATCATTCTCTTCTGCTTTATCTTTCATGAAGTTGAAAGGCAAGTCTTATTCACTGGCACTAAAGCTTCGTCTTTGACGTGAAACTCATAATTTGCATTCATTGAAGCTTGAAAATAAGAAAAAACTGCATTTCTGACTCATTTCTTCAAAAAATTGAGTACGTTGTTATTTTATAAAAGACATATTATCTTTTAATTATTTTGAGCAGTGTAATTTGTACGTTTATAGAACGCCTATTTTTCACATTCTTCATAAGAAATGCGCAGATTTTCATAGGGAAAATTGTATTTCTAACATGAATTGAAATTTCTCATTATCATTATTTAATTATCATAGCTAAAATTTTTCATTATCATTAGCCATAAATTCTCATTCATTGAGCTTTATACTTTTGAGACAAAATTATTTGAATCTTCTTATATTCTCAATCAGAATATTCTAATAATAAAAATAAAATTTCCCCTAAAATATCAAACACTAATAATAAAGCAAATTGTCTTTTCGAAATTTTATCAAGTGAAGGATAATCATCACAAAAAATGTCCATGCAATACAATGTATTTGACAGTAATATAAATTTTAGACGTGATTGTTAATAAGATGCCAATTAAGAAAATAAATTTAGTATAAATTATTACCTTCTGGCAACGTACTCTATCTTATGGAAAGTGTGGAAAGCATAAGTTGTGCCTCAGTAATGCTTACACTTTAATGAGACAGTTTTGGTTGATACTACTATAAGCACTTCAGAGGTACAAATTACTGCCGTGGGCGAAATCCTGAATTAGAACTCCTCACACAATCTGTATCTGATCCCCTATATAAATTTTACTACAGAATACATTACAGAAACTCTAAATTCACATTGGAATTCTAAAATATGAAAATAATATTGGTAACTTGTACCTATGTTTTTGATTTTAGCAGTCAAATTAAGTTTTATTTAGGACTTTAGTGCATCTTAAGAAGATGGAAAGAAATATCACAAATGTTATTTTGTTGAAAAAAGTGGTATGAGGATTTTTCGAACCTCACAATTGATGCAAACGGGCAGAAACGAAATTCAAGCATCCAAATTAAAAATAATGAAACAAATAACCGAACAAAAAGTCTAAAAAACTTCCTTTTTATCTTTAAATCTGCAGCTTAAATATCTTTCCGCCACTTAAAACTTACATCGTGTGTGAACGCAACTGTGAAGCTCTGCCTCTAAGGTGAAGTAGCTGAATGGGAGTCTTCGTAATTTTGAAGCAAATACAAAAAAAAAACACCTGATACTTCATTTTGTCACCCCCAAGGTATCATTTGACTTGGAGGACATTGCGACCATTAAAGTTTTTAATGTGCCATAAGTGCCGAGTTGGTCAGTGAATGACAAGCGATCTGCTTTTTGTTCAACAGTTCATGGGTTCCTAGTCTAATTACCCCTATTAGGAAAAAAATTAGAGTTGAGTGACAAAACTAAATTAAAATGAACGTGTCGCAACCGCCTTTAGTAAACGCGACGGATTATGATTAAGCCACGGTTCAAACTCACTAACTTCCAATAGCGAAAACATTGCCCTAATCACCTAAGCTACCATGACCTCAGAATTATTTCATAACGGAACGGGTGAAAACTTATACGAAATTAATATAAATGATATAAGACGCGAAATTAATAGATGAGAGTCGTTACTTATATACATAAATTTTGTGCTGTGAAAATATAAAGATACCTGAGAAAACGAGATTACTTACGCTACATTTCAGCAAATATAATATATACATCCACTTTATATTCAGTAATTTTCAATACATGCCCCGAAGCTAATTTTGTATCGAATTTATTATGAACGCTTATTTGACGTACAATCTCTATGACAAGAGAACTCTTCACATATTTAAGAAGCTTTGTCCCACTCTTATTCTGAAGAGATTGAATCACTTATTTTTTAAAATATGCCAGTGGCAATTCTATTACCTTTAGCTCAACTATATTAAAAGTTTTCATTAAAAATATCTGCATCTATTCATTTTTTCCATTATTTCTAGGATGCGTTGTTTGCTTTTTTATTTTTGATAATAGAAGTCTTATACACCTACAAACAAAATTGGATAAACTAACGTGTTTGATTGGTTTAATTTCTTCACATATAAAATCCTTTTAAATATTTCTCAATCCTTTAGATGAAAATGGTTAAATTGAGAATTTTGAGATGATAGTTCTTGTGGTCTTATTATCCAATCCTCGTGATATTTTTTGGCTTCAAAATATATTTCCATGAGGTATTACAAGTTTTGAATAATACTTTGTAAGCCATATTTATGTATAAGTTTTCTCAAAGTTTTAACTATAGCCTATAAGGCATATATATCTACTTCAACTTTTTTCTGCATACTTTATCTTCAAGATCTTTACTTTATCTGCATACTTTATTTTCAAGACTTTACTTTATCTACATACTTTATCTTAAAGATCTTTACTTTATCTGCATACTGTATCTTTAAGAAATTTAGGCACAGCTATTTATGTATGATTCATCAAGCCAATTTCTGATCTAATTTGGTGACAAACAAATTTCTACCCATCTAAATAATAAATAAAAAGCGTAAATATATATATATATATATATATATATATATATATATATATATATATATATATATATATATATATATATATATATATATATGAAATAATGGGATTTAGAAAAATATAGCATAAATGAACATTAATTTAGTAAATGTAAATACAAATAAGGAAAACATAAAAACAATAATTTTGAAAATGTAATTACGAGTTCTAAGGAAAATAGGAACATGGATTCCAATGTAAACATGAGAACATTCCCAAAAAATAAATTTAAAGCAGGTTATTTTAAAAAAGAATAGTAGAAACAGAATTTTTCAAATGTAAATACAAATTATAAAATACACATAAAATTAACAAAAAATTTTAAAAAAGATGTTTTATTTTAATAATATAAATAATAATAATGCCATATACAAATTAAAAAAGGGTATATCTACATAATTTTAAACATTTATTAAAGAATAAAGAATGATAAAATAATTATTGATAAAGAATAAAATAATGAAAAAGAACAACATAACCTGAAATATTTAAGAATCCAAGAGGTCAAAAAAATCTGTCGAACACACTAAGAAATTCAGACTTAATTTTTTTTAAAAAATCCGCAAATGGAATAAAATGTTCTAAATTTCCTTGTAATGACGCAAATAGCAAATTGATAAAAAAGAATTTTCTTTTCGTAATTCTTATGATTCTCGATCTCTATGACGTAATAAAAATTTAGGATGCCAGATAGACAAGGAAAGCCGCCTTGGAAAGATAGACAAGGAAAGCTAGACAAGGGAAGCCGCATCAAATCCAGAAATTGGCATGATTATACGGCAGCTGCACCAAAATTTAAAATTCTGATGTTGCTCTGAAAGCACCAACTAGCGAAAGTTGCTTCAAATTTAAAGCATATTTCCATATGGACAAAATACTATGACATTCTGAATATGGATACATATGAATGATTCAACGTATTTTAAAGTCTATATTTTAAAATTTAAACTGTCGCAACTAATTTTAATTCATTATGTATTTCTCTGTAATATCTGTGAAACTTAGAATACGGATAATTTGGCGACAATATCTTTCTCTTTGGCTTGAATTTGATTCATAAACTGTCCTTGTTTAACTAAATTGATTTAAATTAATTGTGAAATGCTTTGTGAAAATTGATGCTGTTAGAGAGTGTAAACTCACATTATAACATATTATTAAAATGATGTTTCTAAAGTAAACTATAAATTTTTTTCAAATGTCCGCACACCATGATGTTCCTTCAACCGTCATAAGGTCGTTTTTGTACAATGGTCCACAAAGATGGCAGATCATAATTTAGAAACAGGGTCCACGGGTAAGAATCTCAGACATAGCCAACCCCTCTCAAAAATATTACATCACTTTAAAAAAATATTTCAATTATGAACTAGTTCATGTGCTTCAGTTACCATTAGCGAATACTTTGAATGTTTAGCTGTGCAATTATGGAACTTTCTATTTACGAGAACGATGGCTTTTCCAGATAAAACATCACAAGCGAAAAAGATAAACTTATATTCATGTCACTCACTGTGTTTCAAAGTATTCTGAAATGGTTATCACTAATTGGATTATAAATTCAATTGGTTATTACATTAATTAATCGCATAATTAGGCACAGATACAATTTCGAGCTCTACAGACTTTTTAAGGAAGTTGTCATCGTCAATTGTATTAAAATATGTCGCTTGAGATTTGCGGGCCATATCTGTCGATTGTCTTTGACTTAAAGAATTTTTAATTATAGCCCCATTGCAAACAGATTTAGGGGTTGGCCCAAATATTAATGCATTGATAGTGGGGACTTTCAAGTGTTGAAAGAGGAAAGTAGAAGAACTGCCGCCTCCCCGAGAGCACAATGAAGGAATGTTCTGAGGAAAGCGCTGGCCCACCCCGGGCTGTCGAGCTGAAGAAGAAGTAGAAAAATAGCACAATTCCCTCTGTGAAGTTAAAAATACCATCATTACCTCGGAAAAGTTTTAAAAATTCGACAATTTTTTCAATCCTTATCTTTTGAAATGTGTATATTTATTAACTTATTAAATTTAATAAAATTAAAATAATATTAAATATTAAAAATATCGTTTAATTACTTTTGGAATAAAATCCAATTAGTTTTAAAAAATTATTTACCAAAACATCTACAAAAAAAAAACGATGGACAAGAACTGTTATGAAAATATACACAAGATTAATACAATTTCCATGTAGTTTAGGAACATAGCACTTCATAAATTCATTTTATGTCAGCTGTAGTACGATTCAGTTGGTTCTTGTTGCCACATGATGGCAACTAAATTCTAGCTGAAATTTGATAAAATAAATTTGTTGCATATTTAAATAATTTAATAATTGTTAGAAGCATAAAACAGTTTCTAATATAATGCTTAGAGAATACATCAAAAGAAAAAAAAACATTTAAATCGTCCTTGCCGATTTAAACTAACCATAAAGTGGACGTTATGATTTATTTATTGCTAGCATAAACAATCAATATTAGCATTCAATGTGCTTTACATGCTACATGAAATAAATGTATCTTTACTTAATGATGAATAAGTATTTATTTTTAATAGTGGTATCAAGAGAGACAAATCTCCAATAATATATAAAATAACCCATCCCACTAAGATATGGGCCAACATTTTCTTTCCGACTGCTCACTGAAGAGCTCATCAAACTGACCAATTGACTTGTTTTGGATGGGTGGACAAAATTGCATATTCAACATGATTGGTGAAAACGATTATTTGTTTCACTCACAGACCAATCAGAAGTAAAATAAAGTGACGTACACATGATCTCAACTGTAACGAAAGAAACAAACCCTTTATGGCTAATAATGAAAGCAAAATGAATTAAATTTTGATTCATACCTGCATCTAATTTTGCAAATTTTGGATGTAGATCTTTTTATAATTTTTTTTATATTTAAGTTGAATTTTTAATATTTTTGCTAAAATGTTTATTATTTTATATTATCATAGCATCTTCAGTATATCTTATATCCTTCGAATATGCAGTTAGGAATATTTTGCTATGTATTTAGATTAGCTGTCTGAGTAAATGCAAGATTTATGGGTGAGAAAACTTTACCTATTCGCTGTGTGTGTGAACTCTAATTTCGAAATATTCTGAGTTTCAAATGCCTGTGTTTGCAAGGATATATGAAGAGAAACATAAATTTCAGCTTCGTTTTGTAGAACTTCCCGGCACGCAATGCGGCGAAATATTGCTAAACAGGAGTTTTAGCAAATATGGCGAAGGAATACTGCGTTGTGCACAAATACTTCAAATTCTGGAAAATGTATTTTTCTCGTTAATGAAAACAATTACAAATTCTCATTATATTTCTTCTCACGCTTTGATAATTTTTCTTTTGGTTCATTAATATTTTAATTTAATAAAGTATTAGATTTAAATAAAAAACACCTTCTGCTTATGGCGATAATTTCCAATAATTTACTTGAAATAAATGACTATAAGGAAGTATTTTTTTTCAAATTTTCTTGAAAATATTTTCTTTTAACGCCGTGCAAACATCACTAATTTTGGTAGTTACGTTTTATCCCATCAACCACTTCTTCGAAAAATGCCACCAGGTGTTATGATTTAGTTCCAAAAGTTACAATTTAAAGAAAGCCTTCGCTATTTATATTTTTATCATATTTGATCTTACAGTTTATTTTTGTTAGTTTTAGAACAAACTTATTAAATTTATATCTAAAAATTGAAAGATGAAATAAAAATTAACTTTTCATCTGTTTGCTTCAATGACAGCATGTGCTAATTGCTTTTTTTCCTTAACATCTTATAAAAAATGATTAAAAAATTTGAAACATTTATCAACGTTTGATTACATATTTTTTGATATATATATATATATATATATATATTCATTCCTGATATTAATAATGCCATCATTTCTACTTTTTAACTAGAATATTAATTTTCCGCCAGCCAAAGAAACAAATAAATTTATAAATTATTTATATATTTTTTACCAAATGCCCATATACTGTTTAATAAATTTTGCTATACAATTATTCATAAAATGATGAAACAAATTTAAATTAATGATATTAAAAGTTTATATTTAACACTGCGTAGTAGACAGCCTAATGGTTGACAGACTTTGTAAAGCTTTTTAATTACCACCACGAATTGCCTGCCGGGAAAAGTTTACATGGATAATGAACTATATTTATGTGTCTCAAGGGAGGAAACCCAGAAAACTCCCAAGCACTCACCCTGAAAGACGTGCATGTTGAAAAGAGAGGAACAAAATTCATCATCGGTTGTTTAACATTGTCTACTCGAACCCAGGACATTATGATGTTCGATATCCTACCACTAGGCTACAGGGAATCATCTAGAAAGAATAATTTCTTTTATAATTTCCATCAACGGTTTTTTTATGTAAAAAAAAAAAAAAAAAAAAAAAAGACTGAAAACAATGGGTTGTTCCGTGCTGATAAATATGTCGAGTATTGTGAATGCAATTCTAGTATTGGGTTTACCAGAGTTGCATTTCAGGATAAATATTTTCTGAATACAACGTCCTCTTTACAAATTCCTAAAGTAATATGATTTTTATTTATATATATATAAAGATATAAGGATGTCCTATAAATTGAAAGAAATAGAATTCATATAAAATGATCAACATTAACGACAAACACCAATATTCAAACTGAAGAAGGATATTCTCTACAGTTAATAATACGCAAAGAAAATATTCCAAAAAATATTCAAATTGCAAAAAAATCGTTTATGGAAATTTTCACAATCTGTAAAGATTTTATTATAATATAATATGAATAGGTTATTGAACATCAAAATATGCCGCATATTTTACAGAAATCCTGCATCATTGGGTTGAAATATTAATTATAATACTATTCGTATAAAAAAGCCAATAATATGTTTTAGATTTCACGATTCAGTTCATTTTTATTCAATTGGCTAATAAGTATGAACGCCTCATTAATGAACTAATTTCATTAGAAATAATTTATTAGCTTCTTTCACATCGAAAGCTTAACTCTTGTCTCTAAACTTGAACAAAGCCTATGAAACTTGATTAATGAATCCTGCATAAAATCTTCGGAAATGAGAGTTTTTCGTTTCATTCATAACTCAATTAGTTTCAAGTCTTCTTTTTTTTCAATAAATTTTTTCCACGCAGTCTCATCTTAATTGGATAATTCCTATCCCTTCCTGTAAAAAAATTATGAATAACTTATCAAATATTTTGATTCATTCTACGTATGCTCATCACGTTATTTTTGTTAATTTTATTTGATTCATATACTTCATGCATATTTGCTCCTTAATTTAGTACATGCAATGTTCTACAAGATGTATTTTACTATATATTCTTATTTGAAACCAATTTTATATGTGTTAGCATATACGTTCATTTTATAGTGTTATGGCATTAAATAGGAATTAGTATTGACGCGATAATTAACAAAGGAAATAATAAACAGAGTTTCTTTGTGAAGTCAACAATACGGGTAACAACGTAGTAAGAAACATCTATAATATATATATATATATATATATATATATATATATATATATATATATACACTTGGTGAAGCCTCAGAGACTGGGCGAATGAAGTCAGAAAGAAAGTCTTCCGTTTTTGAATGGAGCTACCCCATACGAAGATGGAAGTACAACTTTGGCTCTTAGAGATTGAAGCCAAAGAAGACCCATAGCCTGGCTCCAACCACTCCCAAGTATTAATTTGGAATGGGAATATGGAGGACATTGCCACTCTACATATTTTACCTACTCAAGTCGCCATTAGCGAACACGACGGATCTTCGGATAAGCAGGGACTCACATTCATGACCTTCCAGTCCGATGCCATAATCAACCGGGTCACGTCAGCCCATATTAGTTTATTGTTCGTTTTTATCTTACTTTTGGTTTGCCACTCTGTGATACTCTAAGCATTGAAATTTAATGTGGGAATTGAATCAAGTAACTACTTACTTTAGGACAAAGGTGCTAATTTTTATGTCGCCAGCTCACCAGCATAATTTAATACATTGTATTCTATTTTATGCATGCAAAATAGCGTACAAGAATTAATGTAGTGAATCATGAAGCTATGTAGTGAATCTTTTTTATTTGTTCATAAACATTGTCTTGTAGGAATTTTTAAATATGATATCTATGACTTTAGGGGATATTCAAATTAAAAATGAAATATCATTTAGCAAAATTTTTACTTTTTAAACATATTTTACTTGATACCTGAGTGGCTGTGAGATATGTCGGCAGATGGTGACTAGCAGATCGTCCATTATTCTTTTTGGAAGGATGGCTTGTTAAGAAGCGGCTAATCTCCTTTTGTAACCTCTGTAGTATACAGTGAGTGCCCACGGTGAGTGGCAATGCATTTAGAGTATCTAAACGGAGCCTCAATATACTTGTCGAACTTCTTGAGTATCTTGCGTTACTCTGTAACTCAGATAATGCTGGATGGTGCTCATTTCCCAGTAATTTGAAAGCACTTCTCACTCACGTAAAACCTCTGTGGTAGACCTGTCTTTACAATGTAAGGAAATCCAGAGTTAATCAGCCAAAAGAGTTGTAATAATTCCTTCCATACCAAAAGTAGAAATAACTTCCAGCTTATACATGGCTGAAGTAAAGCAGGAAGCTATTATTAAAACGATAGCTTCTCTCCATAGAATAATTTAAAAAACTTCGGTGGTGGCCACAATTATCTATCTCTCTAAACTATATTGTATAAAAGTAGTGTCAAATTCTCTTTGCCAACTGAGATAAAATGGACTTGAACAATTTAAATCATTGCCCTTCACTGAACTCAAGATACTTGTGGGAGTACACACAGCTCGGCATAAGATGAACGATTTATAAACATACTGTGGTTTCAGTTTTGTTATCTGTGTTCATGTTACTTATGTTTTAATTGAGGTTAGACTACAGTTTAGGGTGCCCCTTAGATTCTCGCCAAGTTGTGATCGCGATTAATCGCCAAGCTGGGCAAAACCGATTAGTAGTCTGATTGGTTTAGATCCAGTCGAGGCTCTGATTGGTTACCTGTTTGCACTGTAATCGAATAGAACACTGAAAAGAACAGAATAGTGCCAAAAAAAAAAAAAAAAAACACCGAATTCGCCAAAGGGCACCCTAAAGTATAGTTTCATCTAAATTAATGTTTATGATTATGTTATACTAAAGAATCACTCAACTCCATAAAAAATCTTCACTTCTGATTTCATAAACAAAATGAGAGATTATAATAGATTGTGCTAGGTTATTTTGGAATTTCGGTACTAAAATCTTTTTTTTATCTAATCTAAAATCTTTTCTTATACATTTAATAAAGATGAAATAATGCATAAATAAAATATAAGCATAAAAACACAAATTTTTGATACGAGTTCCAAGTATACATTTATAAACTGAATCACTTTTGTTGTTTGAATTAATATTAATATGTATAATTTTTATCTAAAATTTTAATCCCTATTTTGTTATTTTATTTATTAAACTTTTTTACACATTAGCATATAATATGATATGTATTATTTTCTCTCCATATATATATATATATATATATGTTAATAAAGTTAAATAGTTTAAAAAAATAAATGAAAATAAAATAACTAAAAATTAAATTCTAAGCATCCAACTTTATTTTGCTTTTCCTAAGGATTAATTTTTAAAAAGAAAATATGCAAAAAGCTTACATTTCTTTAATGAATTCTAAGTATGTATTTAACAACTCAATTATTAAGGAAAGAATACCTTTCATTGAAGAGATAATCCTTAATGAGCATTTAATTAGTTGGAATAAATAGAAATGGAAGAAATTCCTAGCAATTTCTTTAATTTAGATATTTTTAGAATGCTTTCTTTTTGCCACTTTCTGCGTTTTATTCCATAAAAAAAGGTAATCGTTTCGTAAATTTCCCTGTTTACCATTTAAGTGGTTTAATGATTTCTGATGAACGTTCTCCTAGGCATACAGTTGGAGCCAGATTATTTATTAGAAATTTATCGGCACAAATTGAATTGATTTGACTGATATTGTGAATTAATATCAAAAACATATTGGATAGAGTTGTCTGTGTGAACGCTCGGGAGTTTTTAGAATAACAATTTTAGTGCATGAATACAACACATTTTCTATGATAAAATTCTGTCGTTGTTACTAATCCTTCATGATCTAGTAACAACTAAATCTGGTCCAAGAATCCAGGTATTCCAGCAAAGTAAATCTCAAAAAGTGGAGATGATATCTGGTCCTCCAAACTCAGACCCAGACTATCTAGGAGGTTCTCCGGAAAGGCTGGTTTTAGATGACACTTGTTGCAAACTTAGATCCACGCAGTCTAGGCCATGCTCCGGAGAGGCTGGTGTTAGATGATACTTGTTGCAGGTTGAAAAACCTTGTCAGTCTTAGATTCTAGTCTTAGTTTTAGAAACCTTGTCAGTCTTAGATTCTAGTCTTAGTTTTAGAAACCTTGTCAGTCTTAGATTCTAGTCTTAGTTTTAGAAACCTTGTCAGTCTAAGTAAATTCATTAAGATAGCCATATTGTTCGATCTTGAAATTTGTTCGATACTCTTTGAGCTCAAAACTGCAGCCTATGTGCTTTCTTCAATAACAATGGGGAGAAGGAGGAGTAAGAGGAAATGATTTTAGTAAGTAGTAGGTGATCAAAACAAGACACTCTTATGGATTTAAGCTTCTTGACCATTCAGTGTACCAGTTCGATCCCTTATTAAAATTTTAATTTAATTAATAACTTATTATTTATTAATTTAGCTACTTATTGATCAAAATTCTACTTTTTAATTCACTATTTTTCTTTTTAATCAAATTTACTTTATTAATTATTCTTCTCTATTTATATGAGTTATTAAACAAACATGAATGATATGCAAAAGTACTAAAATTTGATTAGAGGTCTGTGTTTTTGGCGCAGGAACTCCACTGCAAAGGTCAAATTCTCATCCTTGACCATTCAATGTACAACATAAATGAAATAAGTGTGCACGTAATTAAATAATTTTTCCAGAAATCGGATTAAAAATAAAATCCAGTTATATTTATTTATAAACTTTGCCTTTTCACAAATACTTTTTAATATTTACTATCGCTTATAAAGCTTCATATTTATTGTAGTGTTAATTGAATTATAAAAATTAATTTGTATTATATAAGATTATAATAAACTGGTGAAATTGTTGATCACATTTAAATAACTGTAAAATAATAAATTTGTTGTTGTTAATACTTTGAATTGCATCTAAGAATCATAAAATAATTGCTATGAGACTGCAAATTATGGAAGCTAATCTAATGAAATCATCTTAATCATTGAAAAATTATGCAACAATAAAAGCTTTTTCAAATTTTATTCAAACTGAACATTAAATTCCAAAATAATTTGTTAAAATACTGTTTTGGGAAAAATATAAATAAAAAGGAATTTTTAAAATAAAACAAATTATTTAATAATGCCATACCTTTCATTATTATTAATACTTTGTTTATTAAATTTATTCTATATAATAAATTGTTTCTTTTGAATTTCATTTTCATTCCTTTTCATAATAAATCAAAAAGTTATTGACATTAATGGTTTATAAAATAGATTTGAATATAGGTTTCTATCTTAATCACATGTTAATAACTCGAGATGAGAATAATAAGCTTATAAATGTAAAAGTTTTGTTTTTTATATAAACTATTCTTTTCCTCTTATCAACCGCTTTCACAAGAACTATTATCAAACTTGTCAATTAGTTTATTTCAAATCTTGGACTTCAAAATTTGTATCAACAAATCTAATTTGATTAAAAGTCGATTAGAAATTGAATCTATAACTAAACTACAAACTGTGACAGCCCATGGCTTGAAACATAAATAAAGAATATTAAATATTGTTTAAATATTTCTGGTTTAAAACGAAATAAGTTAATATAAATTTTAATTCATGGAAAAATACAAATCTGACAATAGCGTTTAGATTTTTATTATATTGGTTATTTAAGTGGTTATTCCATTTCAATACATGATCTGAAAAGTGTTGTTGTTACATACAGCTTTATTAGAAGGATCAATCTAAATGTACAAAGCAGCTTAAGTATTACAGAAGAATAAATATAATGAAAAGAACGAACATTTAAAGTAATAATGAAAACAAATTAGCTTTGGGACAGAAGTAAAAATTTGAAAATTAAAAACTTTTAAACAAGGAAAAGAGCACAAAAGTTGCAGTTTTTACAAAGCATGAAAATTCTGGTATTCCGATATTCATTACCTTATCTTATTCCACTTTTTTGTGAACTGCTTTAACTGTAGTTGTTACTCATTTACCATCACCCAAGTGGCAAGTATGAATTAAGGATATCGCAGATGCGAGTAACACATTGCTTCCCTTGGTCTAAATACGTTCCAAAAAAATTTGAATGGGTTTGTACTGATTTATGTCAGTACAAAATCTAAATATTTTTCAATTTATTTAGATTTTGTACTGACATAAATCAGTACAAAATCTAAATAAATTGAAAAATAAATTTGATAATACTTGAAACATTCTGATACCTTTTCAGATCATATCACGATTTCAATACTTTTCAAGGGGAATTAGTTTGGTAGTTTCCTTATCTTCCCAGAGCTGAATTCTTTCTGAAGTATTTTATCTAATTTCCATTAACTTAGGAAGTTTCATCCTTCGGCACAGCAAGGACGCATATCAAGAAGCAAGAACGGCACAGCAAGAAGATCTTTATTATCTTCACGTCCAAAGGCATCATTTGACACAAAAGATTACAACATACTCATAGATATACGCGTTGCGATCACGATCTATTTTACATATTCCATTCATCATTAGTGATAACGAAATATCTTCTTCGAAAATAAAACTCCCTCCCTTTCAACAATGAGAAAGATGAGCCTCCCAACCAGGCCACACTTCCCAAAATAAATCTGATTAGTTTGATGAAATAAAGAAACAAAACTTTTCATATCAATTTATATTTCAATACTTTTCAATATCAATTTGACTATATTAGTAATTTAAGTCAGCAAAGTCATGAAAAGGGGTGAGATGCAGCCTCTTTTAATCCAGGAAACTGAGCACCAAAAGGTAGAGGTCTGTCTTAGCTCGGCAACGTTTGTTGGTCCGAGAGCCTGGAACACTTTGACCAGATGAAAATTAGAAATCAGACTTTGCTCTTTTGCCTGCTGGTCTTAGCTGGGAAAATGGAACAGCCATTACGCCTTGGGTCGGCCCTACCAGGAGAATGTCATGCTCAACAAGCTTCTGCTGCACACATCCTGGACCATTTGAGACTTTCTAGAGAGGATATATATTCGCCCTTCTTATCTTTGACTTCTTAGAGTCAACGGTTTGAGGAATCTTGTCTGACTTTATCAGATAGCGGAGGATAACCACAGCAGAAGGGATGAAAAGCTGAGTCTACCTTCCCCAACCTGAGGATAGAACCCCCGACTTGTGCGTTAAGAGCAAAACCATACGCAACATAGCTTCCTCCCTAAATACTACATTCTTTATTTATATTTTCATGTATTTCATAATCAGAATCAAAACAAATTGTGATTAAGATTTAAAAATTAAAATGTAATATGAACACACACACATGTATATACATACATATAATCTGTAAATAGTAGTTCAGACATATAATTGAGTGTATGCGTGTATGTAAATGTGTATATATATGATAAAAATAAAATTTTGCATTTTAATCATTGCTAAATTTTTATATTAATACAAAGTGGTATCAAAGTAAGTTGATATGGATAATATTGTGTGATGAATATCTCCTTTGTATATTAATTCATCGTAAGTAAATGAGGTGTATCTTTCATCACGGGGAATTATTATATTAACTCAGTATTTTCAATATCAGAATTTCGGGATGGTATTTATTAGAATAATTTAGCATAAACTGCAAATGGAAGCCATACATATCGCACCGGATCTAACTTCGCTGAGTGTTTACCTAAGCCCAGATGCTTAAGAGTCGAGCAAATATGTTGATGAAATAAACTCCTCCTGCTAACCGTGACCATAACTGAAGGAGCATATTAATCACGGAGCAAGGATGCAGTCAAGTAGAACAGGGAGGAAAAGAGCGAGCCTCTCACACCGAGTGAACAAGCGGTGATTGATGGATTGATTCAGGAATTGATTGATCGCAGGGAAGGGTATTTACTCAACCTTATACCAATAATAGCTATTAGTGAGGAATATTGAAAAAGGTAATAAGAGATAGGGAGGAATATAAACGAGTCTTTAGTAATGTTCTGCTAAAAACATATAAAAGTTTTAGAAAACAAGTCAAAGAAAACTGAATATCAATTTAGTTACATTGAAAAATCGTATTGAAAATATTCAATAAGTTACTATCAGTTTTAACTATAAGAAGAAATGTGCTGTCATTTATTTGGAAAATTAAACATTTTCAATCGTATCAGTAAATGGTAGTCTAAATCTTATAAATTTGATTTAATTTTCCTAAAATTGCTATTCTAATATTGACTGATGATTTTATATTGAGAATATCTAATAAAGTATTGAAAGAGTGCTGCATTTTTAATTAATTGAATTAAGGAAAATGTGACTGGAATGTTAATTAAATGATGTCTTTGAAGATACTTTCAATTTTAATTGGATGTCTAGATGAAATTTGAAATTTTAAAAGTTTAATTAAATTTACTAACAAATAGAATTTAATGACTTTGTAATTTAGATAATTTAAAGTAAAATCATGGAAATTTCATGCGGATTTCTTATATATTAAGAATATAAATTAGTTAAGAGTTAAACTAATTTAATTATGTGTAATCTAAAAAAATAAGCTTATGTTATGAATGTTTAATTGTAGAGGTAATGAAATATTGCTAACAGAATTTAAGATTTATATGTATATTGTATGATCGAATGATACTGAGAGTTAATAAATTTTAAAAGTTATGGGTTTCGTAACAGAAAGTTATAAAATTATAAATTTCTATTTTATATTACGATTGACACACGAAAACACATTATATTTTCAGTCTGAAATTCAACTCAATTGTTCTTAGTTTTAAAATATGAATAATATTCATAATTAAACAAACCTAAAATGATAATAATTTTTAAAAGTTACATTATTATTAGAGTTACATCTTAAAACATATTTCGCGAAATTTTTGTACATATAAAACAATTTCTTCAATGACTCCCTTATAAAATTAAAAAAAAAAAGATTCTAATGCAGGATGAGAGTGGTAATAGAAATGCTATTCACAATTAAATTTTACAGTTTACTTTATAAGTGAGTTATTAATTATAACGTAGTATTAAAAAGGCATTTAGTTACTTAATATTGACAGAAGGAATTACAAAATTTATTTAGGCTAGTCTGAACTTTATTAAAATATGCTTAAAATGTAGAATTTTATATTAAACCTTTATTATTTGTTTATGTAAAATATTTATTATATTTGTACGGCATTATGCATGAGTTTTTTACATGATTCTCTAAAAATTTGTTAGCTATTTTTATATTCTGCTCATTTTCACATTCAGTCCTTCCAGCTGAATTTTTAAGAGGAACGTAACTTCATAGCAACAGTATTTGGTTTTGATACATACCGAAGGAAACTATGTGAATATTTTTACAGGTTCCAGTTTCAGTAGAAATACTAGTGGACTCACACACCCTTCGTAAGCAAATATAATGATCATGGAGTGATAATACAACCATTGGGGGTTTGATTTCATGTAAAGTTTATTAGATTGATCTATAATCGTTTTAATCATTTGTCTGTTTACCAGAATTTATCACAAATCATGTTCTCAGGGTTCACAGTGGCATGGTGATAAAATTCCGCTATTCTAAGCATAAGGTCCCGAGTTTGATCCCAACCACTGTTGATCAACAGGAGTTAGATGTTGCGTTTCTGCCTTTTGCTCACATGTCTATGGGATGCTTTTAAGATTTCCGGGTTTTCTCCCTTGCAATCTGTGAATACAGCCCTTTATCTATGAGAAATAATCCCGAAAGGCAATGACGTGATAAAAATGCCTTATAATAGCTTTAAATTATCAGACTGTCCTATAAGTAGTGTCACAACTATTTTTTGTTTCGAAATGCTACTCACTATTGCCATTCACTTTTGATCTTTCTAATGTATTTAGTGATCTATAGTTATCCTTATGGAATGTTAATAATTAACTAATGAAAACTTAATGAGATAACTTCTAGAGAATTTAAAATTATTGACAAGTTAATATATTGAGTATGTAACTTGATTTTTCAAAAATAAAATCCATAATAATAAATTTGAATCTTTAGTAAATACTAAATATAAATTAGTTTCCTAATTTATGAGAATATTGGTAAATCCTAAAAGGATAAATATGTGGATACACAATTCATCGAAACATGTATCTCAAAGATAATTTAACCTATATTTGCTTTCATCAAATATTTCAGATTTCCAACTATGAAATCTAGATCGATGGAACTGGAGTTAGTTATTCAGGGTATGAATTTCTGAAACAAATCAATTTTTGGGCAAACCGGAATGTTTCTCATTCGAGAAACACACATTTATCTGCTTTGAGATGGCTACAAAGCGGAAGGTGCTTCCGGCACGTACAGGAAGGAGGTTTTCGGAAATATAAAGCTATGAAAACACAAGACATGGGCTGCATGGTGATGAAAAGTTCCTTCCTCTTTTAAAAATGCATATTTATCTCTCAACCCACGTTGATATGCAGATGCTAAAGATTTGCAAAACAATTTAATATCATAAATGTAAGAAATTGAGAACGATTATAGATTAAAACCAGATATATAAATTTAGGGTTTATGTATCTTAAATGTATTATGTGAACTGAACTACGAAAAAAAAGTAAAATTGTTAATTGCAATAGCTAAAGTAATTAAGTTCTAAATGATAAATTGATAATTGAAATTTTAATTTATGCAGCATTTAATGACTTTTAATAATTGTTGTAGTAAAGAAGTGGTTGGCGTTCAGGTGTTTAGTTTTATGGTTTGTGGGATCGATACCACTATTTAGAGTAAAAATCTCAGAATATTTATTAAATTACCATGGGGTTTAGTTGAAACGAGTATTGAAGAGGATACGTATTATGTGAACATTGTGAGCCATGAAACAATGAAATTATGAGAGCAACAAATATGTATTATATGAGGTAAATTATATAAAATAGTATATATATATATTCTCGAAAAATGTTTTGAAACTTTTTATGAGAGTTACATAGGGCTGTGTTATGTACATAACAGAACATAAGTTCACACTCTTTACAGACTTACATGGAGGGGGAAGAAGACACTGATTTAAATTTTAAATTTTTTATATATTTCTAAAATAAAAATTATGCTATTTTGCATAGAGTACATTGTCGGAGAAATGACTTCCAAGCCAACCATGAATCAATGAAATAACGGTATTAATTGTTTCTTTTCGTGTAATTTCACAATTTTTGAAAAAATTATGAAATGTTTGAAATTTGATTTATATCAATTTGATCAAACGATGTAGTTTCTGTGCATTTTTTTTAATATTTAAGGTTTTGAACAACAAATTCATGAGCATCATTTTGAACATGATTGGATTAAGAATATTTACAAAACGGCCATTTTACATTTACTAAGAGAGTAGTTGCTAGTAAAACTGGAATATCCACGAGTCCAAATCCAGATATTATTTTATAATAAATATATGCTGTGCTGTATATATTGAACGAATCAAAATTTTTTAATCCTATATTTTTTTATGAAAATTACTATTTGGGAGTAATATCCTTTACATACAATACATATCCCCCATTAATATATTTCTTTATAATAAAATTATAATTAGTATATATTATTTCAAAACATGTTAAGTTTATACCTTACATGATTATAGTGAAAACTAGTATTATAAGCAGATCATCATTGTAGTGGACTTGAAATAATATTACAATTGTTGAATTGCCCATATGTAAATCATTCCCAAGAAAAATCTTTAACAAATTCTTTTCGTTTGCTTTAAAACTAAATTGTAAATTTAGTAAGCATTTATTCAAATATCTGTGATTTATTAATTAACCCTTATTAAATAACTTAATTGACCCCCTTATATTTCTTTCATTTAAATTTCCTTACCTATAAAAGCTTTTTTTGTGCATCAGGGTTTCTTTTTCATAGAAAATACCCAGATATTTTAAGTTTGAAACAGTGTTTTAACAAGTGTTTATATACTACAAGATTCTCAAAATCGATACATTTCGTACTTCTGATTCACCTATGTACTGTTTAAAGAACAATATGAAAACAAAAGTATTTTAAAAATATTTAGTTTAAAAATGTTATCCACGCTTACATCGTAATTACCAATATAGATTTTCAACAACTTAGTTTACTTTTTAAACCGGCCAATGGATGAGTGTTTAACGTTCCTGACTTCTGGGCTGTGTGCCCCAGGTTCGAATCCCGTTTGGGCATGGAAGTTTTCTCTCTCTCCGTGTATCTTTGTTTGGTTTTCTTCTGAGATGATTAATGAATGTGGCCTGCCCTATAAACGAGTTTGTGGTGGTGTGACGTTGGTAATGCTACTCGCCTCCGTGACTTGGTTCACAGGTGCCCACCGGGTAACGCTAAATGAGAAGAATTCTTGCCTTGTTGTGGCGAAAGGTCAATCATCCAGTGCCTCACATTAGAAAAAAAACTTTACAGTTTAAGAGTCGGTATTGAAAATTTATCAATTTTCTAATCACACTTTATGATTTTATTTAAATTTGACATTCAAATAGACTGTTATATTTTCTAATGTATATAATTACATAATATCGAAATATTAAAAACTAAAAAAAAGAAAAATTTTTTAAATGACTTGGATTTGAATAACTAAGAGTGTTATGTAAATTAATTTACACACACACAAATCAATAGAAATATTAGAAGGAAATAATATATTTCCATATTATTTTATTTAAAGGATAATATTTAAACAATATTTAACTGTAATATTATAGCTTCATTTAAGGAAAAGATTTATGCTGCTGTTTCAGTTTTTATAATTCTAATATATTACCTTTCTGACAGTCATAATGATTTTAAAATATCATGTGAAAGCTTTTTTATGTTATCATAAATACGTTAAAATTCCTGTAATATAATTTATTTTATAACGTTTTAACTTATCAAGATAGACTGTCCTGTCTGTTTACAGGAAAAGGTAAAAAGTAATTTAGTATTTCCTTTAAATGGATTTTAGAAGAGAACGCTAATATGTTTTTCACATTTTCAATATATAGACATTTTATATGATTAAGATAATAAATTTTATCAATATTATTAAAATAATATCATTTTATATAAATTTATCTATACATAATTATTTAGTTTTATAATTTTCATTATTTATAATAATTTTGACAATTATTTTTATTTATATATTTAAATACAATTTATTAATAAAATATATTGTTTCATATAAATAGGAATTTAATAAAATAAAGAAATAAAAAGCATCCGAAAATATACAATAAAAATTCCTTTGGAATAAGTTTCGTCAGTAAATTTTTATCAAATTATTTTTATTTTGCGCCTTATATTAAACATTTTATATTCAAGATGATATTTAATTTACCAAGTGAAAATATTTTCTATAAGAGAAGAGCTTTTACAGTCAGTTCATTTTACAAAAATGCGAATGATATTAAGTGAAAAACTTGTCATGAATTTTATTTTTATAATGAAATTTCTGCTTTAAAAGTATTTGAAAGGTTGCAAAATGCCTTTAAATAATACAATTTTCATCAAAACAAAAGAGTATTTTATTAACATAAAAAAATTGTAGGTCTTATTTTACTGATACCCTTTACACACGACGGCCCATGGACCAGAACATACAGTGATAATATATAAAATGAACTCGAAAGAAATACAAAACTCCAAATTCATAAAATGAACTCCAAATTAACTACAACATTGGAATTGAACCCATAAACTGCTGAAACAAAGTCCAGAGCACTGAATGATTTAAAAAACTATTGAAAGTGTTCATCTATTTGTTTGTCTATTTACTCTGTTTATACTGATCAACAATATCCCTTAAGTCAGAAAATTGATACTTGGTAATTGATTGTCGCTTGGTAATAAGAGACCGAACTGAGCAAGTTTTTATTTCATGTTATTCTTGTTAACCAATCTTAAAAAACACTGAAGATTGTTGTGCGTCACAGGTTATTCCAAATACTTTGTTCCAAGTTACCTCATGTTTCTCGAAGACCATTGAATTTATTCGAGAAACAATACATTGTACATGTGGAATGAAAAATGTTTTCACTAAGAATTTATTCTTTGAAACATTTTATTGTAGGTGATGAAATTTACATTGATGCTTTTAACTCAAATTTTTCTCAACAATTGAGTAAATAGTGAAAATTCGAAAAGATCCCATCAGAGTCATTTAAAAAAATCAAATGTTTTTTTTATTGTCATAGTGTTATTTGTTTTGAATTTTTACTAACTGTCCACAGAATTAATGAAGTATTAATTGTTTGTTTTGTTTCCTATTCTGCTGTGTTTAAATGAAGCCGTTCGTTAAATATTATCTGAAGTCAGCCATGAAAATTAGAGCTTTCGCACTGCAACAATGTCTCTTCTTAATTCCAATCATTCGTCGTGCATACAATCATGCATTTGACAAAACAATCCACACATATGGTTTAACAAACACTAGTGACGCATCCTCATGCAATTGTTTCTCACTTTAGTGGTCCAAATTGTTTCTTCGTGATCACAGTTTTGAGTTTTAATGCAATTAAAGAAAATTCACTTTGAATTATAAAGGGTATTTACAAAAACCATTTGTCATTAGAGAAAACCTTGGCAAAAGTTAATCGATGCCAGAAATGAGATAATTTTAGACCAATAAAATTACACAATTTGTTAATCCACCATCTGAAAACATTTTTGCTATAACATATTATTAGCAGTGTATACATTATAGGCTGAGAAAAATGTAATTGATTATTTTTTTGATAGAAAGTTGTATTGATAATTATCTCATAAAGTGTCAATCAAACAATTTTCGGATTAATATTCGTTGAAAAGGTGACATTTTGCACTAAAAGGCAATTTTACACTTTTTTTGTTTGGTCCATTTCTTTGTCAAGTTAAAGAATGCTAAAAGTATAATTTAACAAAGAAAAAATTCGGTAAATTTTCTTTGATAAAGCTAAAAATACTAGCTATGCGATTGAAATTGTAAATGGTGTTTATAATCTCTATACAACAACAGCCAGCTGTGTGCAATTTTAGTTTCATCGATTCAGTTCTGGTATTTTTGATGTTAAAGATGCAACTCGTATAGGTGCATTGTCTTCGAAATTATCAACAACAATATCAAAAATTATTGAAAATGACCGCTTGTTATAGCAACAGAACGTAAAGATCAACCTTAAAAAAGGTTTAAGCCTTTTATTCTTTCCGAAACAAGTTGCATAAAATTCACATAACAATAATGGACTTCATTTTCACCAAACTAATACATGCATATATATCTACATATTGAGAGGGTATTTTGTAGAAAACATTTGATATATGTTTTATTCTATATATTACCATGAAGCTAAAATAAATATGGAGATTTATTACAGTGTGAACATATTTTTAATTATCTATCTATTTCATAACAAAAATAAAATGGTGTGTAAATGACATTATAAAAATAGTTTTATATAATTGCAAATTTTTATGTATTAACTAAAATATTTCCGTCTCACTCTCTCAGGTATAAGCATATGCTTTGATATATTAAATGGTAAAAAAAGTATATTTCCTTATTTTATTGTTAAATTTCATTCTCCTGCGTCATTAGCAAATTTCAAACTGATGTAAGGAAATAATACTAAATCCAAAATATATCGCATGAAGTATTCTTAAAAATAAAAGAAAGAAATTTTCTAAGATAGAGTGTCACTTTAATAAAATGAAGAAAAAATCTATACCATGAATGGAATATTTAATAGCAAATGAGATTGGCAATAGGTTTTTATTATGGAAGTCTCTATTAAGCTATGGTTAAATTAGAATAGGAACAGTTTGACGCTGCAGATGATCGTGCGGGGGTAGTGAGGACGTTGCCACCCCCCTTTTGATCCAAAATCCAATTTTTGTTCGGGGCAAAATTATTTCCTCAATTCCTGTCTCCGAAGGTAATAAAAGTGCGTAATTTAACATCGATCAATACTCTCGCACGGATCTCCGAAGAATAGTTTTAATAGCCTGCTAAAACTCTAGTAATTTATGGTAATATTTCAACAGGTTTCGAACCCTTCGAACGAATATCGAAAAATTGTCTGTCTGTTATTCGTAAATCTTATTCCTCAGTGATGATAATCCTGGGATCTTATTAAAGTTTAATCAATTATTCAAACGGAACGTTGATCAACTTAAAGACTTCAAAATAAATGTTCCGAGCGTTCGAATTTGAGTAATGAGAACTGTCAAGCTGAGAGATTGGAGGTTCCGTAAATGGACTTTGAGCGGATTTAATGAAGATTTACTTAAAGGAATTTAATTTTCTTATCTTTTTCCTATCCGTAAATTCGAAAGAAATATATCTCCAGCTGCTATTAATAATATAAAAAGTTCAGTGATATGTGTGAAAATTTTCTGATTGTTATATTTTCGAATTATAAAATTTAATATTTTGTCTATTTGTTTATTTGAATTTCATGAGTAAACTAATTGATTTTCTCTTTAATCAATAGGTTTATTAAATCAAATGAAGTATAATCTGATGTTAAAAATACAATCTGGTTTAAGTAGGCATTTGAAAACAAGTGCTAAAAGGAAGCTAATAAATAACACTAACTGTTATTCGTAAAAAACTATCAAATTTATATAAATTATTAGAGAACTGTGACTTTAAATAAATTGATTAATTTAAAATTTTATACATACTACTCAGATGATTGTTTGAACGTGAACTTAAATGTGCATCTCAAGATATAACCCCTTCAACTGGAGAAGTTGTTTTTGATATTATAATATTGAATATTTTGAGTAATTTGATTGATTTGTTCCTCAATTAATAGTTTCTTAAATCGAATGACACAATCTGATGATAAAAATATTTATCTGATCTAAAAATAGTTTTTTTTTTAAAATACAGAAACTTACGGAAATTATTATTAGGTGAGGGAAAAAGAAATTCAGTATTATTTCGTTTGATCATTATAGTCTTTGATATCTCGTTAACTATGAATCATACAATTTCATATTTATGCTCGTTCGAAAGAACGTATATTCCATTCAAAAATAAATGTTTTTATTGTGTTTATATATTCACTTATAAATTACAGGGTGTTAAAAATGGAAGTCAATCAAGAGAAAATGCAGTCCATTCACAGTTTCTCTTTGATAAAGGTGAAAATACAAGTCAGGCATTTAAAAATCGAGAATGATGTTTAGGGTTCCAATAATGTAACGGCCAATGACGTGTCATTTTAGTTTCATCGATTCCATTCAGTTATACTAGATGTTAAAATAACTGCTCGCATAGATAGGCCTATCGTCGAAAATATTGATAAAATTACAAATATGTCCAAAGTGGACCAACAGGTTAGCAGTCCAGAAGCTAAAGATCAGTTAGAAATCCTTTGCACAAAGTTAATCCAAAACATGTACATAACGGATTTCTTTTCCTCCTACCTAATAAATAATATACATCGTTTGTTAAAAGAATATCGAAGTGAAAAAAAGTATTTAATAACGGTGTCGTAATAAACTGATTACTAAGGAAAAATATAATTTTAAATTAACCAAACTTTCTCGAAAATCCCTTTCTGCTGCCCTATATCTGAACATAGACTCTCTAGCAAAATGTCAAATGCGAGATTAACTGGCATCTATTATATTGAAATCTATTATGGGATATTTGGGAATCTCTTTTTCTCCTATCCTAGATTTGAACTTAACTTATTCAAGTGAAAATCTATTGCAAGATTAATCGGAAAGTTGTTTGAATATTTTTTAACTATCTCAAAGTTGAACACTGGTTTGCAAAAAAACGTGTTTCAAGAATAATTAAATGTTGGCTTAAATCAGTTTCAATTATTCAATGCCTACCCAGGGAAAAATGCCTACCATTAGATTAATACGTGCTCTTTCTTTTCCGCATTCTTAAGCTAGAAAATAGAGTTTTAAGTATAAAACAAGACTAATGGATATTTCTTTGAGTTCCTTTCTTCTATTTTAGATCTGAATACAAATTTCCTACCAAAACATTTATCTCAAGATTAAAGGAATATTTAGTTCAAAATCTATCTCCTATCCAAGATCTCAACATGTAATCAGATAACGTCGATGACAAGCTTAACTGGAAGTTTGCTTGGATAACTGCTTAATATATCTATATTCGATATCAAAACAACAATTTGAACACAAGGATAGATCTATCTCGAGATTAAGAGAATATTTTCCTGAACTCTTTTCTCTAATTCTAAATTTGAAGTATATTCTGAATAGTCTTCTAGAATAATTTATATCTTCTAGAATAGAAATTTATATATGAATGGGGTCAAAAGTATCAAAAACTCTTAAGCAGGTATTCGCTTCAAGCCTTTTATGTAATTTAAAAATTATAATTTTCAAGCAAATACTTTAGATTTTGTTATGAAAAAAATTATAGTTTAATAAAAAAAATTAAAAATCTCCCAGTTAAAGAGAAAAATTTCTTTCAATCTTACTTTCATTATTCATATCAGATGAAACAAAATGAGATATATATATATATATATATATATATATATATATATATATATATATATGAGCTTGAATTAGTTGTATAATAATTAGAAAATTTCAGCGATTAAAAAAAATTGAGTATGATTTGTCTGGAAAAGTTCATTTTATTTCGAAGATTTATTTCTTCAATATATAAAATTGGCCGAATGCATCAAATTTCATTTTTCAATATGTGTGCAAAAGGTATTGCAATATAAGGAGCCATCACTGGTTAATCGCACGGATGTATTACTCTTGGCCGATAACGCTAGGCAGTATGTCGCGCGGATGGCCAGGAATACCATATAGCGATTTGGTCGAAAAACATAGTATCCTCCTTCTTACTCATCTGACCCTGCACTATCAAATTACCATCTCTTCTGTTCATTGAACAATCCTCTACAAAGGAAATCCTTTACTAAAGAAGCAGACTTGCACGGATAGAAACCTCCGAGTTTTACAACAATGGGATTGCACAACTAAAGACATGTTGGCAGAAGGTACTGAAGTTCTAGGTGATGACTTCGAGGAAAACAATTGTCAAATCTTTTTGTAGGTCCTGTCCTATTGGATCATTAAAAACTTCAGCTTTTTTGTTCAATCTGTAGCTTTAAGGAAAAATGCTTTTTGAAGAATAACGAATTTTACAATTTACTTAGATTTCACTATGCTTTATACTCCTTGGAATGAAAAACCTCCTATAGATCAGCTAAAGATCATTCAAATGAGGTGTAGTTATGAAGTTGAAATTATGAAATTAGTTAGTTATGAAGTTATTAAATATAGTTATGATGTCATTAAATATTTTGCTACTGAATGGTTATTTTTTTCTCAGGATTGCTAATTAAACAGGGATCTACGTTTTAAAACTGATTCCGAACCAATACAACCATCTGAACCCAAGGAAGGATTGGAATCCAAGAATTGTGGAATTCAAGACAAGAGCTTTGACCATTCGGTTACCAACTCGGCAATATGGACATTTTTTTTCTCTACTCTCAGTGATTACACTCATATCATAATTTAAAATTGGGGAAAAGAATATCAAGCTTCTTTTATTTAAGTGAGAAAAGCTCTGTTGGCTCCAGTGCTTTGCATGTTGGCATTTCTTCCTATCGCCAAGCACTCCAACAACCTCAAAAGATCATGGAGTAAACCCAAATGACATTAAAGTCAAAATATTCAAATCATTTTGTTTTCTTATAAATCAAAGATTTAAATACAATTACTCATTACATTTGTTCAGAATGGTAAGCAAAATATATTGATGCATTAATGCACACAAAATATACATAGGCTATACCTATGGTTTGACAAAGTCTCAACGGACCAAAAATTGAAGTATTAAAAGAATATTTACAGTCAATTTAATACAATAACTGCTGAGGCAACGAAGGAACAAAGTTCAGTCATATTGTAATCGAATACATAAGAGTATCTGAAACGCAAGCGATACAAAGTAACACCATAACGACGAAAACAGAATTTTTTTATTCCACAGCTTTTTAGGGTTGTTGGATCTCTTGGCGTTAGGAAGAAACGTCAACATTCAATTCAACATTCAAGCGCCAAGAAGCTTCGTTCACTTGATTTAATTGCATCTTAGTCTAAGTAATTTTACAATTTCAAATTAGCGTTTATTGCTTTTTAAATCAATTACAAACGCTGTAATCCAAACATCGAAATTAATTAAATCTTTTTATTTATGTTAGTTTTAGACAGACATTCTGAAATAAGTTTGAATCCATTGTGTACTGCCTTTCTCTATTCAAATCCGAAAAAAATTTGATGCACAAATTAGATATGGCAATTAAAACTTATGTACAAAAAACAAATGACTTAAGGTTAAATTTAAAGCAGAAATGTCAAGTATAAATTAATTGTAATGCAATTAATATACGTGCAAAGATTTTTGATTTTTAGTTTTGAGAACAGTGTTTTTATCATTACTTAGTCGAGAGCAGCTGAAAAATATTTTCAAAGATATATACGCTTCAAATAAAATATGCCAATTAAGATTTGCGTGAAGAAAAATGAAATACCATAATTTTACTAATTAAAAGCATCATCGATATAATTTGCATCATTCAACAAGCATTATGTTTTTATGAAAACTATAAGAAATTCTCTTGTTAAATACAGACTTTGTGATTTGCTTTAGGGTAAATACAAACTGAACGGAAGAGATCTCCAAAATTAGCATTTTTCTTCCGTCAACCAATTCAAACCTCCCTCGTCACACAATAAGCTTGGCGGTTCCTTGGCGTGATATTTCCAAGGACAGGAAATCTCTCGAATGAATATTTCGAGAAGAGGACCGCTCGAGGCAAAAGAGGCAGATGTTTTTGAATTTCGTTTTATGGGCAGAAGAGTAAATTTTCTGTGCTTCTACAATTCTGGAGGACATTTGGTGTTATGTGAGGCGGGACATAAAACAATGCAGAAGTTGTCAGAGTTGTGTTGTTCGTTTTTTTCATCCCATCTCGTAATAGGACAATGCATTTCTCAAAAGAGAAAACCGTTTTAAAAACTACCGATCTTAAAAATCTAATTTAGAGAAGACTTGCGACTCGTATTTCCATTTCCTTCCCTGTCGATTGTACGTCTTCCGTGCTTGGAGAGCGGTTTTTCTATAATGACGTAAAAGTTTATTTTAAAAGTTATTTTAGATTTCAAAGTGAGGAAGAGAAGAGTTAGTTTGTATCTATTTTTATTCTATACGACGCTGTTTTACCTAAACAAAGTTTACTGTTTTAAATTGATTAGTTTTATTGAGTTAAGTATAAATGCATTACACTAAATACATAGCCATATATACATAATTTTTATTATATATATATATATATATATATATATATATATATATATATTAAGTAAACATTTTAATGATTAAAATAATAATTTCATGAAAGTAACATTTTAATGGTCAAAACAAAATAGAGTTAGAAGATAATTACAAAAATTTTGTAACTATTAATCTGAGTCATTTCATTTTGTTATGCACAATTTCTTACATTATCTTTTAAACTGGTAAAGTTTATTGTGTTTTAATAAAATTATTATAAATTCTTTTTATATAAATGGTTACTTTTTATAAGTTTGTCTTTCTTAAACTAATGAAAATTCCCCACCAAAATATAAATCTTTCCCATTAGAATAATTTATTTGTTTAGATTTTGAAAGAATAAAAGATTCTAGAAGAAATTATCTTAGCTTATAAATTATTCTAGCACTTAACTTAGAAAATTACTTTATTTAATTAATGAAAGTATTTTCTCATTTTCTATATTATCAAAGCTTAGAAAATTAATTTGATATATTATGTTATGTTCTGCTATAAAGGAATAGTACATTTTATTGAAACAATCTTTCTGCAAAACAATGTTTGTGCTAAATGTATTTGTTTTTAAATTTAAGCTAAAATTTTAATAATTAAAGTTTTCTATAAAATTGATAAAAATTCGTCATAATTATAAAGAACCACAAAATAACTTGAAATGTAAATTACAATAAAGCTAAGTTTTCTCAATCTTATTTTATATAATTTATACCAATTATAGTTTGAGGAGTTTTTGTTTGTTTAAAACAAGTTTCAGTTATCTTATATTAAATGTAAGTAATCCCTAATTAATTGAATAGATATAAAAGCATTTTTGGAAAGATTTGTGAGGCATTAGATTTAGCTGTTTTCTATATATAACTGTATGAGTTTGTGTGTGCGGCAAAAAAGTATAACATTAAAATTCTGTCACTCGGAACCAAATATAAGGTATGTATAAATATAAAATTATATGAAGAAAAAGATTTCGTATACTAAATTTTTATTTCGAATATTTTTCATATATAGTATTAAATGTGAATAGTCCTTACTATGTAAATGACCTTTATTCTGGTATACAAATTTATATTTTCTGTAACATACAGCATAGAATTTTGGAACTCTAATATTATTCAAATATTTATTGTAAAACATTACATACTTCTTACAGATTTTGAACATATCAGGGTAAAAGTTAGTACGTCTCTTCAATTTTATTTATGACAGAACATAAGACGATAACATTAAATAGTTTTAATGCATACAATTAACCAAATACATTTAATGCATTACATTTGAAAGAAACAGTATGGAAATGCAATTATGAAAATCAAAATATTGATATTCTAAATAGTCAACTACGTAAACCAGTATTATATTTCATCTAACTCAACATTAATGAATAATTTTCAGAAAATAAATAAACATGGAATATGAAAATTCCAAATGTTTTCAATTTGATTCATTTTAAGACAAATTTCAAATATAAGAAATCCCTAAAAATTAAAAATTCCTGATTTACTAAGATTACTATGATTGATCACTTAATAAGGACCAAAAATAATGATCTTTCGATTAACTTATCTTGAGGTCAATTTCGAACAGAAGAAATTATTAGAAATTGAGAACTACCTAGATTTACATGCCTTTCCTAAAGGGTTTTGTGTGTGATTGCTATTTTGCTAGGTTATTATAGAAAATGCGAAATATTTCTATTAATCTTTATTTTAAATAAAACAATACAAACAACTACAAACTTCAAAGTGCAGTTTATCCATTAAAGCTACATAAAATTGCATAACTTCTAACTAAATAAAATTGGTTTCATAACGAATAAAATTTTAGGATTATTCATTAAATTAAATTCATTAAGTTTATAAATAAAACTGTCAAAATATGTAAAATGCGTGGAATCTGATTGATGCTTATGACTTTTAATATTGATCCACCATAATATCTACAACTACTTCATTAAAATAATATGACAAAAAAGCAAGAAATTATTAAAAATATAGGAGCATGATTTTTCAAGCAATCCTCTCTTATTTTCATTACTTTTAAATTTATGTTCTTTTACAGTTTTATCTACATTTAAATCTCTGTTTTATTGCTAAATATTTTGGTAAAACAACTTTTGGAAATATTACATGCTAAGAATTTCATTTATTTGGTGAATAATTTCAGTCGAAAGAAACATATGTTTATATTGCAGTGAGTCCGTCTTGAAATAAAAGCAAAAACTTATATTGAAGTAGGAAATGTGTATCACGTACTTTATGTGTATTTATTTTATCTTCCTATATAAAAGAGTCCTACTTTACGTCACTTAAAATGTGTATCGAATATTTATTCGGCACTCGAGTTTCTGAAAGTCTTGAATGCAAAATGGAGACCTTATTTTATATCTTCTGTTAAAGTTTAAGGAAACCACGCTAACTTCCTTTGAAAAAATTTGCGTTAATTTTTCTTAAGAACCGTTTTTTTCACTAACTTCATTAACATGTATATTAAATTTGAAAGACTCGGAGCATTTTCGAGTTTCTCAGGCTAAAGTATTTGCTAAAGGAAAAGGAAAAAGAACTTTTTCATTCTATTTTTATTTGTCGAACGCTTTTCTGTGGTTATATAAATAACAGACCCCATCTTCTTAGATTTCTTTAGAAGCTATAAATAAAATAAAGAATTAACCTTTTAAAGTTATTTTATAGAAATATTTTATTTATAGTAGATTAAAAGGTAATGTTTCTCAATTTGATAAAGTTTAAGTGATTTTGTTTCACTGTGTCATAAGTCAAAGTTCTGAAACTATTTGATAAACGATAATCCATCTCTATAAATGACAAAATTTATCTTTAAAATTTCTTTTAAATTACGGAATTAGAAAAAGAAACCTTCTAAAGCTATTTTATAAAGAAATAATAGTAGATTAAAAAAGAGATAAATTTTTTAAACTTTATATTTGTGATGCAATTTGGTTGTGCGATACATAAAAATATAACCACTATAAAACAATAATTTTATGTTAGATACTTTATATGACATTTGTTAAAGATATTAATAAAATATTGATTTAATATATTAAATAGTTTATATAAATATTTTTAATTAACATTTTTGCCATTTAAACGTTTTGTCAAGGAAATGTTAATGGAATATTCTTGGCAATTATTTAATTTTAACCCTTAAAATTATAATTTTTATAACATATAATACGATTTGTTTTGCAAGTTTCCTATACAATAGACTGAAAATGATTTGTTTTTAAGATTTTTAGAATATAGGTCTAACTAGACATTTCATTTTAATAATTTAAAAAGCGAAATAAAAGTAATTTCAACCAGAAAAATTGCTTGAATTATATCGCAGAAACATTGTAAGACAACTCGAATAAATGTTTTGGTTTTTTAACTTTTAAAGAAGCTATTTTGAAATACAATAATTAGATTGAGTTTAAAAGATTATATTACATATTAAAAAAGAAAAATTTCTGCCATTTTTATTCACTCTTAGCCAGACCTATCAACTTTGTACCTACCACCACTGCATTGTTTAATGCGAGACATTAAAAGTACAGTTTAATTTGGAAATCTTAGAAAGGATTCTAATAATTTATAAAAAATTTATTCTTTATTGAGCAAAAATTCTTGCTTCGAATATTTATGTGCAGTTAAACTGTAAATTGTGTCATGATTTAAGATTTTTTTTTTTTAGTAGCTTTGGCTAATATTTCAGTAAATAACTTCTTAGTTTTAATTTTGTTTTTTGATACATCTACATGATAATGAGCTGTCAGGATTTCTGCCTTCGAAAAAGTACTTACAAAATTTATTCCATATAAGAAAAGATAATTTTATTTTAAAAATTGAAATATATTTGCTTTTGTTTTAAAAAAAAAGAAGTTAGAATTTTATGAAATTGCATTTAAGTACACCCAAATTGCAACACCAAGAATGACAAGAGGTATCAGAAAATTTATTTTGTAGATCAAATGATGACCAAGTATTAAAGGACTTAATTTATAGATTTCTGTGAAACGTGGATCCTGCCAAAATCAGTAGCCAGCGTAGCCACCATTGTTGGAGATCATCGCTACCACAAGCCTCGGAATTGATTCAAAGAGACTTTGAATGTGTTCTTGGGGTGCAGCAGAACAAGCAACTTTCACACGTTGGCAACGTTTTTCTGGTGTGGCAGATGGGTATATAATCTGGGTCAATCGTTGAAAAACCATGACCACATGTTTTTCATAGGCGAAAGATCCGGAGAGCAAGCCAGCTAGGGAAGCAATTCAATCTGGTGATTGACGAAGAACAACAGGATAATGCGCGACCACACTTGACACGCATTATCCTGTTGAAATATGGCTATGGGTAAGCTCTGAATTTAAGGAAGGACAACTTGCTCCAAGACCTCGGAGATGTAGCGCTGGCTGTTTAAAGTACTGGGAATGATTACTATAGGAGTGATACCTTAATACCCGGTGCAGGACCAGTGTGATTCTGCATAACGCAGCTATTCAGCATCCTCCCTCCATGGTGTCTTTGGACGCGAATTCGACTAGACTCGTGGTGTTGCAGACAGAAGTGTGACTCGTCAGTAAATATAATTCTATTCCATTCTGCCGTTCACATCCTTCTTTCATCGCACCATTGGTGACTGAGACGTCTGTGGTTTTACGTCAAGGATAGACAAAGTAGTGGATGTCTTGCGGACAGACCACACTTCTGTAAGCGGTGTCAAATGGTACGCTCAGACTCCAGATGATACATTACAGGCTGAATGTTCTGTGCAATGGTTCGTGAGGGGGTTGAGTGATCCATTGCTGCGATGCACATAATTTGCCTGTTATCACGTGAAGTGGTGTACTGAGTTGGATGCGATCGGTCCGTCGTACCCTCCTGCATCCAACGATCACATATCGGCATTACACTTGTTTAAATTCGTCCAACACGATTACCGATTTCCTTGAAAGATAATCCACAACTTCCTTAGGTCACTATCCTTACTCTGTTGAACTTGGATACTTGATCAAAAAATGATTGATGTCTTTTACGAGGTTTAATTGATCAATTTTTTTAAAATCCCCAAGAAAAGCACAATTGCTGAACTTGAAATCATCGAAATCCTAATAGCTGAAATTCTAATCATTTGCATATCTCATCTCTGCTAATGTATGCCGTAAATTTCGTATTATTTGCATGCTTCCTTCAAGCTGTTGGGTTTACGGTGGCCAGCAGTGTATATAACTAAAAAAATTTGTAGTAACAGGAAGCATTTCCTTACATCATGAATTAAAGTTATGTTATGAGGCTTAAGATAAATTCATAAAACATATTGCATCAAATTACTAATATTTTATCTTTAAAAAGTATTTATCATTGCAAAAGTAATGTATATAATAGTACAAATAATAAAATGTGAATCAAATGCCAAGTATTTAAAACAACACATCTTTTATCGAAAAATATTTTTATATAATCCTTTATAATGAATTAAATGTTTTATTGTTTTCTAAAAACATTTAAATATATTTTATTAAAAGTTGTTTTTTACAATTTAAAATCATTATTTATTTTCTATTAAAATGTTTTTATCATTATCAAAGTTATAGTAGAAAAATAAGTATCTATGATAAAACATCATTAGCAGCAATAAAAAAAAAGAAAAAAAATTAATTTTTTTTATCTTTTATTATTATTAAATTCAATAAAAGTAGAAAATATTTAAAAATCTTTCTCGATCATGTATTTCGAACATTAACTGAGTTTCTTTACAATATAAGCAAAAATTAATTTCTTTATAATTTAAAATGAATAAATCTTTGTTTCTGAAATATAATAGTTAAAAATGCTTCTTAGATAAACAAAAAAAAAAAAAAAAAAAAAAAAAAAAACAATAGTGAAAACTCACATATATAAACAATTTAATTACATTTTAGGGCTGAAATTCAAATTCATTTCAAATTTTCATACTTTTTGTGCCAAGAAAAATGTTTTGTAGTCCAAACTAAATTAAAGTCGCATTCCACATACAAGGTTTAGAAAAAAATTTAATGCAAGTCCCAACGGTGTTTATTTCTGTAACATATTTTTTCCACCATCAGAAAGATAAAAATGCTTCTTTTTAGAATACTTTTCTTGAAATTAAATATTTCTCCTAAATTCTTTATGATTTTAATAATTTTGAAGGAAATTTAAATGTTGTATTAAGGGAATGGTGTAGAGTAAATTTTTTTCTATTGAAACAGATAGATTTCTATAATGTTAAAGAGAATCATATATATAACTCGTTGATAGGGAGTCATTTGGTTAAAATTAATTTCCTATGATATAATATGGTTTAGTATAGAAAAGTTTCTTTAAATTATTAATTGTAAACAATAATTCTAATTTGATTTATATTACAAGTTATTACACATAAATTGAGAATTATTTTTATGTCAACACTATATCATTTTTGTCCAAAATATTTAAACAAGAATAGAAAGCTCTGTAAAATACAGAATATTTTTTTATTTATTTGATTCAAATTATTTACATATAATTTCTCATTATAATATTATTTACATATATATATTTCCATAATTATATATATAAGATGATAATATATATATATCTGTATGTATATTATATATATATATATTATATAAGTAAGACATAATTAGAAGATTAAGATAAAACAAAGAAGAAACTATACAATTTAATATTAATAATATAAAATGAAGAAAATTCAAGAAAAACAATATAATATAAATATAAACAGTGGAAAAAGGCATAGGACCACATCTTCAACAGGAGGGAGATGGTCAACTATGCAAATAAGACACTCTTATCTGACTAGCCCGAAAGGCAAAAGACTAAAAATATTCATGCTATTCCTGCAAAGAGGGTCCGTGTAAGATAAAAAAATACAACTATATCAAAATTGAAATAAATGGAATCAAACTATATACAAAGAAAAATAAGCAAAGCAATACAATGAATTATAGGCAAAGTATTACAATGAGAAAATAAATACAGAAGAATATATTATTTGCTTTCTATTTTCTATACATTGTATTTATATTATATTATATTATATTATATTATATTATATTATATTATATTATATTATATTATATTATATATATATATATATATATATATATATATATATATATATA
>JAPDSC010010119.1:839036-887985 GCA_026290005.1 Latrodectus geometricus | reverse complement strand
ATATATATATATATATGGCTTACGAATTCCTTCTTGCTTGTTAACGCTTGAATTCTATTATACCAGAAAGCGCACTCATTCTATAAATGTTAAAGAAAACCTAAAAACCGTAAAGGCTTAGAAAAGATTGTAAATTTGGAATCACAGTCAAATCTTACTTCAGGAGATATTCCTTTATCTTCTACTTCTACAGAATAACTTATTGAAATAGAAGAAACAATTTCACCTTAGAGGCTATTCATACAAGTACTACAGTTGATTAATTCTGAAGTTGAGCAAAATAATTGTTGCGCTTCATACAGAGTCTGTAAATTAGACCATAAAACGTAAGATTTGTATTATCTACTCAAAAGCATAAGCCTCTGCTCAATGTGTGCATCGTGTGATGTATTTGTTCACGTAATTTATGCTGGATTAGATCTTAAATAAGAAGTCTCTTAAAAAGAGCACAGATAAGAAAAATACCACATAATGAAGCCAAGAAAGTCTGAAGCAAAGCGAATGACAGAAGATTTTGAAGCAAAGCGCTGAATGTTTGATTGTGGTATAACTGTTAAGAATCAAGGAACCATGAAGAGATAAAAAAATAGGATGGCAGCTTGATTTTAGCTTTGTTTTTTAATGAAACAGAGGGTGGATGCCATGATCTTTGACATAAAACATGTGAATCATAAATCATCTGCTAAATCTTTCATATTATCAATAATTTTGAAATCTGACTAATTAGTAAGCATAATTATATCATGTTTTGAGAACTAGGTTCTTAATTGTAAAAATGTTTTAATTCATTTCATTACATTTAACATATTTACTTACTACAAAAAATTAAAATTTTTTATTAATAACTGATTTTGTTTAGAAAGAACTTTCGATAAACTAAATAACAAAAGGAAATTAGAATTTAGTGATAATGTTAATTATTATCCTCGTAAACCTGGAGGTGAAAGAATCTATTGGCCTAGAAACAGCGGGTTCGGTACTCATGCAACTGAAACTGTTGGGCCAAGAGTACCTACTCGCGTTATAAAGTTAGTATTTTTTCGATCGACGTAGTGTGGCTTTGGGAGGAATGTGACAATTCAGATATTAATGAAGAAACTTGACAATGGTTCCAGATTAAGAGGTGATTATATATATATATATATATATATATATATATATATATATATATATATTGCATTTAAATATACTTCTTTTCTATGACGAGGTAATTTAAAATAATTGTAACGATTAACTGCCACAGATTAGATATTTTTATGATTGTCAATAAAAACCTCTTCAACAGAATATTGTTAAAGAAATCTACGCGCACGACTTAAGTTCTAATCTTAAAAACAAACTCAATGAAATAAAGGTATTTTACTTTTTTTTTCATTTCATTTTATTGAATTAATTTTGATTCGTGGAATTTCTTTTTGAAATAGGACATTTTAGAGTAGAACTGAAATTTTAATATCAAGGAGGAAGTCTTAAATTCCGAATTTCTTTCTTTCGACTATGATGAATAATTTTGTTTTGACTATGACGAATATTTACGTGGAATATATATATAATAAACTGACTTTCCAAGTGTCAGAAATTCAAAATTTAATAAGCAAGGAAAATGAATTCACTGAAATAACTTAAATAATGAGTCTACATTTAGATATCGTAGGAGTTGGATATTTTCAAAGAATTTTAAGTATTCATAAACTAAAATATTTTTTTTTGAAATGCATTAAATTTAATGCGTTATATGTCACTTAGTTTTTACATAAATTTTTATATTTCTAAATTCTATACATATATTTCATATTCTTTATGATTGCATAAAATTTAACCCATCATGAAATGTAATACATTTCTTTAAAAAAGTATAGTTTAAAATTCTAATTGTTATTTTCATTGAATATGTGATATTATTATTTTAGACCACATTCTTGGAAATATAGTTTATACAGTAAAAAAGTGTAATATACATGTCCTTATTTTTAATTTAAAGTTTTCTATTGCTGATTTTTATGGATTCTATTCGTGATAAATATGGTTTGACAAGCAGAAAAATACAACTTATTAAATACGCCTTAATTCACTTAATGATAAAGAAGCTTAATAAGAGAATAAAAATCTACAGTTTGAAATACTAGCAATTTAAATTGATGATATGTATTTAGTTTTGTTATGGAATTTTAATTGTAAAATACAATATGCCCCAAAATGTATAGTACTGAAATAAAACCATAAATAAAATTACAATATTGTAATCAGTGAATTTATTTCTCTTCAAAAGAAATTAGTACATACAAATCACATATACACTCTATTATCATTTTGATTTACTTCGTAATGTAAGTGTTCAAAGTGTGCACTGCTTTATACAGTATTCACATCATTCACGCACATTCTCACATTATCCTGAAACGAAGGTTGTTGCAGATTCCTGCAGAAGCGATGATTTCCTCTCGTAATGCAGGCACAGCTTTTGGTAGATCTTCACAGTTGAACATACAATATGTGCCAAGATGTATAGCATTAAAATGAAAACATAAACAAAATTATATTACTGAGTTCATTTCTCCTCGAAAGAAACTAAAATATACACTACATACATAAACATGTCTGTGTGTTGAGTTATCACTGTATGAATAATTTAAGTGTTCAAAGTGTGCACCGCCTTATTGTATACGCTTTTTACATCATTCGCACAGATTCTCACGCACACAGTATCCTGAAACAATGATTATTGCTGGCTCCTGCAGAAGAAATGATTTGATCATATATTGCAGGCACAGTCCTTGGTGGATCTTCACAGTTGAACACACTCTTTTTTAATATTACCCAGATGTAGGCATCAGGTAGAGTACAGCTAGGAGGAACGAACGGTTGGTAAGATACTACCAAGTGAAATGATTCGTCATAGAAAGTTTTCCTGCAGCCTGACTAGAGATTCTCGAGTGATATGGCAAATTGCTCTGTTTTGTACGATAACAACCCAGTGAGAGAGAATGTTTCCTCCCTCAAAATCTCCTACCTGCCCGAGCAAAAGATAATTCACTTTGCTAATCTTAACTTTAAGAGGGGTGAAGCTAATGAACTATTGGAGTTTCCTTTTCCCTAGACAGAACATGTTCAGCTGGAGTTATGGATCGTCCACTAATACAACCACATGTCCGATATACGTGAGTTCAACGCTGCACATGCTGCATCACATGTCTTTTTACAGCGAGAAAATTTTAAACACATTTAATAACTTAGAAGTATTTTGTTTCTAATGTGGTTAAAATTCGGAATGTTTTCCTTTCACTATTATAAGGAAATAAATTAATGTCATTTTATGTTTTGAGACACATAGTCCCAAAAGTGGTTGGGTTCTACCAATTCAGAAACAGAGACCAAGCAGAAGATTCCTACCTTAAATCTGCTACTCATAGATGTGATTTCTCTTGGAGAAGATTGCCATTGTTCGCCTCAACTACCATTTGTAAATATTACAGAACCTAGATTGGGAAGGGTATAGAACCCGTTACCATTTGGTAAAGTGAAAATACCTTCCCTGACAAGCCCACTACGGCCCACTAAGAAACACAACAATGAGAAGTATAGAGAAATTATGTGAATATCAATACTGTAAACAATTGAAATATTGTGCATAGTATAATTTTTTAATTATTAACATAATTCACATTAACGCAATTTTTTAATAAATTAATGTGATTTATTTTAAAATTATCAGTTGTGTATAATATATTGTGTATAATAAAAATAATTCAGTGTGTATATAATAAATCACATAAATTTATTACAATTTTATTACATAAATTATAATATATTTTTTATTATGTTTAAAAATATTTATGTTGATGTATTTCAGATGGATTTATTTTCAGTTTTCAAATATTTTAAAAGTATGCAAAATCTATAATTCCATTTTCAAAATAATAAATCCTTAATTGGGAATAAAACCCCTTTTATTCCTTAAAGGTTGGGATGAAAAATGCTATTGTATTACGTACGAAAAGTCGATACGAAATTTTGAATTGATATTTTCTAGAGGATGAAGGAATTTATATGATTTTGTTTTGCAAAAATATAATTTTATTTATCGATTGATTGCAAGCTTATTATTAATAATGATTTTGAACTAAGAAAGATTATTGGAAATTTCTTATTATAGTTTTTTGCATGTTCAAAAAATTATATATTCTGAATATACAAAAAAATATTAAAACTCAATGTACAAAAATTATATTGTATATATTGAGTTTATAAATTCCAAAGGATTATTTTTCAATGGTTTATTTTAATTTTTTCAATATAGTTTTGTACTTGATATTTAAGAAATATTTAAAAATTTGAATCAGAAAATATACAGTTTTCGTTCAACAAAATTTTAATAATTTACTTTGAAATGAAAATGTTATTCTAATTTTATTGTATTTATATATTAAATACTACAGATATTTTTCGAAACATAACATATTTTTATTATTTCGAAATATTCGAACATTAGACGAAATATTGCGTTTATATTTTTGAATATTAATATCCACATGATTTTATTTAAGAAATTAATGGAATAATAAATATGTTCTGACTATTTTTATGAGAGGACGTTTTACATTTTAACTAAAATTAATAATGTAATTAAACTGTTAATGTTTTAGACTTATGAATAAAATTAAAGTTTAATTCTGACTGTCATGCATTTTTACAATGTAATATAAAGCTTTATTTTCAAATCGTAATCGCATTATTTTCAAAGTGAGTCAAAATGTTGAACTTATTGTTATTGTTATTTATTATGTTGTATTTGAAATGCTTTCGATTTACTGTATTCAAATGGTTTCTTTATGAAAATTCATGATTCATAACACGAAATATATTTTAAATCATTTTTAAGCATTTGATTGGTAACCTCGTTGGGAAGGATCACGTGACAGGAAGATGAGTTCTATACCTGATCCAGAAGATCTTCAAACTCGTTAATAGCAACTAGGGTATGTAAAATAGGTCCTCGTCACTATAATTCCCAACTGGTATCGCATTTAAAGGGAAGGTATCAGCTTAGGAGTTGACCTCGTTATTTGATTTTGAATTGTTGTTGTTACTTATGACACTTGGCGAAGCGAAGCCCACTCCTCAGGAATTGGGTGAATGAAATCAGAAAGAGCGCCTTCCGTTTTTGAACAGAGCACGCACATACGAAGGTGGAAGTACGGCTCATAGATGGCAGCACTCTATTTGGGTCTTCCAACTTAAAGATTGAAGGGAGAAAAGATTGCCTAGCCAGTCTCCAAACACTCCCAGAGGTATTAAGTCAGAATGGGAATATGGCGGACATTGAGACCACAACATATTTTACGTGCTCCAGTTGCGAATACGACGGATCTTCGGCTAAGCCGGGATTCGAACTCACTTCCTCCCGGTAACGAAAAGGATGCCCTAACCAACCAGGTCACCTCGCCCCCCTAATTTTAAATTAAAATTAATAAGCGACTGATGGTGTTTAGAGATTTTTCTCTCTGCTGAAGTAGTAGCTAAATAGTAACAATTTTTGAGGAAAAACTTCTACAAGTTGGCTTTCATCTTAGATGCCTTTTAATGCTCATAAATTACTTTTGTCAAAATTTCTTATAAACGCAAAATTTATTGATGTTTTAAATTATATAAATTTTTAAAAACAGTATAAACTGAATATACATGGGCAAAATATCAATATATAAATTGTGCAAGAAAATATGAATTACTTTTCATGGCTCTGTCAAATAAAGAATTCCATTGCAAATTAAGTTAACAAAGTTTCTTAGCAATACAAATAAAAAGTACATCAAAAATGAGAATGACAATTTAATACTTTTAGAATAAGTTTCTACTGGTAATTTTTACAACTTTAGGATTTGAAAAAGGAATTATTTTAAAAATTTTATTTGAAAAATTTATACAGATAAAAAATATAAATTAATTTTCATAGAGATAAAATGTATGTCAAAAATATTAACTTTTACGAAAATGTTATTATTGATGTATAAAAGATTATATTATAAATTTATTTGAATATAAATGTATGCTTTATAGCAAGGAATGCCTCTCTTGATATTGTTAAATAAAAAAATAAAAGATTAAATTCTTATTAAAATTGTGAACTAGCAAATTTTTTAGTTCAGTTCAGAAAAATTAAGGGAATTACTTGCTTTTTTTTTTAAAAAAAATTAATATTTCTGAAACAAGATATTAGTTATGTTATCTACATATATTTTAAATTGTACTCTATATGCATTGTTGACAAAATACTTTATAATACAATTCATTAAAATAAATGTTTATTTTAATTTAAATAATCTATACTTATGTATCTATGTAAAAAATGAGATAATTAACAATTAAATTCTCAAAAATTAATATTTACATTATGTTAGTAGTATACTAGTGTTAAATATTTTCCAGTATGGTAGTAAATATATTTTTGCTTTTAGATATTTCATATAAAACCGAAACGAGAACTTCTAAGTTCAAATACATTATATTTGTTTTACACTAAAATAGTTACAAAGAATGTGATTTTTTTTGTAATAATAACACTTTTTATAAGTTTTGCATTTTATCGCTCTCTTGTGCAAACAAATATGCGTCATTAAAGAATGCATTTTTTTTTTTAAAAAAGGTAAACAAGCTAGCAGTTTTTATATTGAAAAAGTTATTTAATGAAAAATAGATATGAGTAATCAATGTTGATCATTTATAATTTATTTAGTAAAAGAAACGTTTTATAAATTATTCCAACAATTTGTTTTCTAATAGAATTAACAATTTTTTAGAAAATATTTCCATTCTCACCTAATTAATTCAAACTATTTGTGATATAAATATACAGTTAACATAAGTATGCAAGTAAATATCTCTTAAAAGAATTCATACCAACGTTTTAGATACAAAAAATAAAATTAATATTTATTGTTTTTTTTAAAAATGCTTGAAATAAGTAAGTTTTTTTAAAAAAGTAAACAAAGAAAGAGTATTCTTCTAATGTAAGAAAAATTTTGTCACTTTTTTTTAAGCAACTTTGTTGAAGAGAAAAAAATGTCATCAACCTTTTAGAAAAACTAAAGCTGAAAAAGATTTATATTTTAGAGTTTCTGTTCTTTAATTAATATTTTAAATTGTGAAATACTTTTGCAGTAATTAATTTTCACTTCTCTAGTTTCATTTTTCGAGAATTCTTATCCTATTTATGGAACAAGCAAACTTTCAAGTGAATGAAAATTTTGCGTGATAGAAAATGAAGCATTTATAATTTGAATATTTCTTATTATTTAATTTTAGCTTATAGTAAAAATTCATAAAACATACAAAAACTAAATATGGCTTAAAATAGATCATTGAATATTTTCTATGATTCTGTTGTAATATTCTTTATTTTTAAACTTTTCATAATCGATCTATTCTTTAAAGTTAATTGTTGATATTTACTAATTTAAGAAAACGAAAAAAATGTAGCAATAAACTTCATGTAATCACTTATTTGTTTACAAAAGCGTAATTTACTGTAAATGTTAATGTTAAGTTGGCTTTGTGTAATTTTTTATTAGTTAATGGATAGCATTAATGAACGTATATTAGGTAGTATTGATATAAACTTTGACTTCAAAATGAAATTAAGGAATTTTAAATGAAGAATATTTTGTAACATTGATTATTAAATAAAAATTATTTTTCCTTTATCTTACTATCCAATGAAACACATATTAAATGATTCTAAATAATTTATCGATACTTTAGGATTTAGAAATCTGTCCATCTGGTATCAAGTTTTGCATTTATGAAATAAAAGCATTTTCTGAATTTTAAAACAATGTAAAATTATTTAATTTTGCAATAAATAAATAATAATTATACGTGTTTAAAAAAACAAGAAATTAAACTAATGTGTGAAAATATGATGAAAGTAATCTTACTTTATTTTTTATACTTTTTTTTCTCTTATATTCAAATTTTGATATTTACTAAAATAAAAAAGTCTTAGACCAAAAAATTGGAAAAAAATTCAAAAATATTTTTAACACTTATTATTTAATTTGGCGTAGTTGAAAATGAGCTAATATATTTGAAAGTGATAAAATTAGATAAAAGGTGACAAATAGTTACTTTATTTTAAGTATGAAAAGAGAATTTATGTTGGTCACCGTGTCTTGGGCGTAAAACAATGTTCTTTGGAGCATAATGTCTTGGGTTTGATTCTCGCCATTATTAAATAACGGGAGATGGATATTGCACATATTCCTCCACGTCAATTTTGGTGGGTACTTGGAATTCTCCGTGTTTCTTCCCATACACCATGTGAATATGACCCGATATTTATGAAAAATTATCCCGAAATTATGAAATTTGCGCTTTGGATTCTAAGATACCATGTAATGACCTTTAATCATTAGACTTTCATGACGTGGTGTCAAATAAGAATTCATAATAAAAATTGTGCAATATTTGAAAAACATGCTAATAATTAAATTGATTGATAACATACTGATATTTGGCTCCAAGTTTTTTTTTTGCGCATTTCATGCAAGCATCTTCAATTTATAAGACTTTATTCCATATTCTTTCATTGAGATGGATTTCTTAATTTTAACTTGACTAATGTGTCGCATAATTTACCTCCAAAAACATTGAAATCTGCTAACTGAAAATCTAAAACTCATTAATTTTAAAAAGAATGACATTTTTAATATTTATTTTGAATTTAATTTGCATTAAATCAATTTATTGCCTAGATTAAAAATATAATTTTATAAAGAAAAAGAATTTCTCAAAAAGAAGTAGGTAATTGTCATCATAATATATTCTATTATGCAAAATAAAAAATCATAATAAAGATAAGTTTTTATGTTGGCAAAAAGTATTTTCATTATAGATTATAATACACATGCACTTTTATTATTAATTTGAAAATGTTTTTATGAAATATTTATTCTTATTTCTGGTCTTAAAATTCTTTCTGTTTGAAATAATTGTATGTGGATATAATTAGTGTAGAATTTAAAAGACACTTATTTTTTACCATTTATTATTAAAAACAAACCTTCAGTTAACAGAAAAATAATATGTAGAATTATTTTTGATTTTTTTTGTATGTTTATTTATTTTCATTGTAAATACACCGAAAGAGAATTTTAAATAATGTGTTTTTTGTCGTATAAATAAAATAAAATACTCTCGATATTTTTACTTAAATTAAAATTTAACTCAATCAGTGCAATAAAACAGTTTAAAGAATTTAATTCAATGTTTTTACATTTTCAATTTCCTAAATAAATATTTGTTAAGTGCATGTAAAAATCTCTTTTTTAGATAATATAACACTACTATTTCTAAACGTGAACATTACATAATATTTTATGAAGATAGTTTTAAAGATATTAAAATTTAAAAATGAATAGAAAACGAAAAGGCATTATTTTGCTAGTATACAAATGTAACAAATTAATTGATTAGAAAATAATTGAGAAAGATACAGATAATTTATACATTTCTTCCATTTTAATAAATTATACTTTTCAAAAGGAAATATTAGTTTATGAAAAGACATAAAAAAAGATTCTTTTAGTTAATTCTTTAACGATATATTTCAAATTTTGAAATATTTTACAGGCCAATTTATTTTTGTTCTTCTCAGTTATTATTTCTTACATTTTCCCCATGATTATAAAAAAATATTTTAATGATCTTTCATCCAAAATGATGTAATTGAATAATGATGCCTTTCAAGTTTTAAACATTGTAAACTATATTATCTAATGAAATTTATATTTTAAACAGGATACTTAATTATGTGGATAAAAACAAGGGATAATTTATCTCAGCATTGTTGCCAAATACGATAATTGAATAGCAAATGTTATATCTAGATTTAGGAACATTTTAGAAGAGATTAATTACAAGAAATTAAGAATTCGAAATTATTAATCGTGCACTGTTTTGACTAATGATTATTTTCAATGTTATATTAAAACAGTTATTTCATTTTGATTATTAATGATCAAAAATGATTTGATTTATGAGCTACAAAACTCAATTTTTATCGTATTTTTGTAATAGAACTTCAATGACATTTATGAGGAAAAATTGTCTTGCTTTTAATGGTTATTACTCAGTTATACTTGGTACTATTGTGTTTAGTTGCATTCTGAAGTAATTCATCATGTTATTTGTGATGAAGTTTTTTACGTAGTTTTTTTTATTTTTGATAACCCATCACTGAAACAATTTCAATTATCGAATACGAGTAATAAAGAGCATCATTTATTATCTCTTATCTTCCGAAATAATTCAGAAAATAATAATTTTTGATAATTAATGTTTTTTTTATTGTTACTCATAATTATATTAATTTTAAACCCTAAATTCTCTATTCTTTTAAATATTAAGAAATTAGTTTAGAAGTCAGCAATAGAATATTTATCTAATATTTAATCTGGAGTTGTTTTGTGATTAACAACTGAAATTGGCAATTCACTTTTATCCAGATTATAACATGAATGAAGGTTTAAAACTGGACCCACACACACATTTCATTCGTAATTACTTAGTTAAATCCAACAAATATTATTAATCGCATAATATTGTATAATGCTCATCTTGTACTAATATATATATATATATATATATATATATATATATATAATTTTACTATATGACCAAAATATTCTAATATGTTTGAACAAAATTCTAGTTAAGTAAGAAGTGCACAATCATACTGCTAAGTATTGTGATAAAACACCATACCACATTATGGTTAAATAAGATATGTATGATCATATAGAAAAGTATGGTGGTAAAATCCATGTTCCCTTAATACGTGATCATGATACTGTATTAAGGTTGAATAACAAACATGGTTAAATAAGAAATGTATGATTATGTAGTAAGGTATTGTGGTAAAAACCCTATTTTCTTATAACATGATGAGGATATTGTATTATGGTAGATAACAAACACATTATGGTTAAATAAGTAAGGTATGATCATGTAGTTAGTATAATGGTTAAAAACCATTATCACCTTATTACATGATCATGATAATATTATATTATCGTCAAATAACAATGTGTCATGGTCAAATGATAAATAAACTTTTTATGTGACCATAATATTGTATATTGGTCAAATAACAATACCAATACTAGAGCTGCTGCCCTACCTTTTACTTAACAGCACACAAGTCAGAGTAATTAATCCTCATGAAAATATACCAAAATAAATACTTTCGCTAAAATTAATAAATATCACTAATCTAAAACTTTTGGAGTTTGTTCAGGTATAAAAAAGAGTTTTCCTCAGGCAGAGTTGGTTCATCTCGGTAGATTATTAAGTGAGAGGACGAATTGTGATTGCAGCAAATTAGGATTATACAACAACCATTTTTACAATAATATTTGCTTTGATTGGTGGATTTAATAGTTTATTCATTTATTTGGCATTGGAGGTACTTGATATGGATTTTCTCCTTATAAGTAATTTACGATTTTGAGATCTTCATTATCATCATTATTAATTTATAGTAGTATAAAAAGTAGTTCATTATGAAAAAAAGTTGCTCAGAGGAATTTTTTTTATTTTATTCAATTTAATAATTTTAAATGTTGTATGCAATAAATGTAGTTTCTTCAAAAGCTGTTTCATTTTTCAGTTGACTAGTAAAAAGTTGGACTATATTCGAAAGAAAACAAAACAAATGATCTTGAAAGTGTATGAAACAAAAGTATAAAAAATACAAAATATTTTTAGAAAATATGAATTTTGCTATTATGAAAATAAACAAACTTAGGCTGGTTTTATATAAATCAATGTTTTTTTTTAAAATTAATGACCTGAAGAGGAAAAATAATTTTAGCAATAGTTTGAAAATATAATACTCGAACTTCTTTCACTTTAAAAAGATCTCTATTTGCATGAGCTTTGGTGAAAAGCCTCATGATACAAATTGAAGCATTTTTAAAGATTCACTTACATTTAATGATCAACAACCTCAACTTCAAATAATATAGATTTTCTATTTAACATAATAAAAAAATTGAAACTGGAACATGTGCTGAAACCAATAAATCGGTTTTGCTTTTTGTTCAACGAATACTTTTTTTTTATATAAATTTAATTAGACGAGAGAGTATCGATGAAAATGGATTCTTGACTAATAAAATCTATGTTTGAGGTGGGTATTGAACCCTATAACTGGTAAACGGAAGCTCACAGTGCAGAATACTCATCAATAAATTCGTCCTACTCTCTCATGATTCTACAATCTTTCATAGATATTTCTATGATAAAAATGAAAGGGAGAGTTTTCATTACAAAAAATTGATTTCAAGTTGTAAATGTACTTAGCATTTCAGTTGAAGATTAAGAATTTAAAAAATATCTAGTGCCTATCGCAATCTCAATTAGTTTTTGATATTATTATTTTGAGCAATGTGAAACTTTATATAGGTTTCCGTAACTCTAATTTCTAAAGTGCCTGACGGAATTATTAAAAAATTTGTAATATATTTAACAAATTTTTCAGTAATAAAGTATGAGTAAAAATCGAGATTATTACACACAAATCAATATTAATTTTCCTTTAAAATTCAAATTATAGAAACGCAATCAAAATATGTCTTTGAAGAGAAAAAAAAATGTCACATAAAAACATCAGAATATAAAAAAAAGTAAGAACACATTAGAGATCTTCAAAATTTTGATTGATGTGATTTCGAGTAAAATACTTTTGACTCTGCAAATAACATAATACAATTTTATGTAACTATTAATTTGGTAAAAAAAATTTGAAATTCTAAATGCCATTAAAACTATTATTCTTGATATCAACAATAGAAATAAGTTACTTTAAATAGATGACTTTGAAACTATTATTTTAGGAGTGAAAACATTAATGTTTTTACTGAAAAAGGAAAACAGATACTTGCCTTACATTAAAATTTTCCCTTACAGAAAATCACAATTATTTGACTTTAAAAAGAAAACTTTTTTTTAAGAAAAAAATATTTTTACTATTAGTATAAATATTTATTTTTTTACACTTTTAATTTTAAATATATATTCTCTAAATGTTCTCCACTTTTAGAGAATATATATTTAAAATGAAAAGTGTAAAAAAATCAAAACCTCTTTAAATTTTCTTTCCACATTAATTTTGATTAAAATTTTTTCTCCTGTTCTACTTATTTTTAATAAATTGTATCTGTGCAAAATTGCATTAACCTTTGTTCCAGTAAAGGACAGTGACTAATTATTTTCGCAAAAAATATTTCTCTTCATCCTCTTTTTAATTTCCGAAGCATATTTCATTTAAAATTAATTCCACTTTATTACAATTTATCATTTACTGAAAAGCAAAATGCTTTTAATAAGTAAATGCATAGTCATATGAAATTGATTTCCCATAGAGATTTTAAATACTTATTCATCTGCTTGAAAGAATCGATATGTGACATAGTAAATTTTTTTATATAAAATAGTATTTTAAATGTAAACGATTTCCAATTTTAAAATTATATCTTTTTGATTATAAATTAAATTAAAATCTTCTTATAGTTTTTTTTAGAAAATCACAAATTTCTTCCCAGATAATGATTTTTATTATCATTTTGGATAAAATTTATTTAATAATATATCACGAATATATTTTAAATATAAGATTTCTCTTTTTAAAGAAATCTCAAAATCATCGAGAAATTTATTACGTAATAGAACAAATTTCCGATTAAAATTTCATTTGAAATTAATTTTAAGTTTAAGTTACTAATATGCATTTAAAAGTCGTTTGTTTGTCATAGTAGATTATAATCAAAACATTATTCGACATACTTCATATTCATAAAAAGTGATATAATAAATAATTTTGTTAATTTACGTGAGATGCAATTTAAATTATTCATAATAATTCCATGTCATTTGGGCCACGGTGACCTGGTTGGTTAGGGAATCGTTCCCGTTACCAAAATGTAGTGAATTCGAATCCCAGTTTAGCCGAAGATCCATCGTGTTCTCTAATGGCGACTGGGGCACGGAAAATATGTCGGGTCACAATGTCTTCAATGTTCCCATTACAAATTAATACCTCTGTGGGTGGTTGGAGCCAGGCTATGATCTTTCTGGTTTCACTCTCTAAATTGGAAGATTCAGATGGTTCTGCCATCTATGAACCAAAAGTCGTACTTCCACCTTTGTATGAGTGTACTCTATTCAAAAAACGGAAGACGCTCTCTGTCTGACTTCATTCGTCTAGTCTCTGACGGGCGGGCTTGGCGTTTCCAAGTGTCATTAATAACAACAACATGCCATACATTTCTTAAATTTAAGAAAAAATGTATTTCTTGATTATTTTATGCGTTACTTCTTCTTCTTATTTTTTTTTTTTATATAATTTTGTATTTTTGTTGTTCCATGTAAAAATATTTTAGTTTTAAATATTTTTCAATCAATTATTTAAAAAGTTCATTAGATTATTTAATTTTTATTGATCAAGATTTATTGAATTGAGATTATTAAAAATATGTCGTTATAATGCACGTTCGTATTTTCGAATAAAATTTGTATCTCAACTGCAGTGAATGTTTTCCGAAATGTTCACAATTTTGAATACATAATCATGTTTTCTAACATATCTTAATTACAAGGAACTTTTTGTAGAAACTCTTTTATTATTTCGGACACGTATTCATATTTTCGTAAGAATAGCAGACGTACATTTAAATTATAAAGTACCTTTCAAAAATATTAATATCCTTATCAAACTTATACTGACACATCACTAAATATATAAAATATAAATATAAACAACAAGTAACTTTTTCACAAAATTGTTCACTTCAGTTTGGAACAGATATTCATGTTCAAAAATGATAAAAAACCAACTGTTTTTCTAACAATATAAAATAGCTATATAAATTGCAATAAATTTTATACCGGTATTCATAACACAATCAAACATATTACTCATATTTTCTTAACAATATAAAACATGCTTTTAAATTCATGCAAACATTTGAGAGATATTTAGCCTGCTTTGAAAGCAGACTCATATTTTCGTTACAGCATAAAAAATTTATTCAAACTTTTATGAATGTTTCCATAAAAATATTCAGTAAATAAGATCACATATGTATGAAAATGCCCATTTTTCCGAAATACCCCAGAACTCGTAATTGTAAAGCAATCATAGTATTTCTGCAGTATAATACCAGTATCATACTGTTTCCTTATAAAAAATTAATGTTACATTTATTTTCAATTTTATGGCAACACATCTATCAGGTCAGACTGGGAATTGACTGGATCTGCTCCCTATGGCACCTGGCAATAATACACTATCAATAAAATGTCGTTCCAAACTGACCAAAAACTTTCGAATATCCAAGAAAGTTCAGAATGGTTATACCGACAGGTAGAGGGTGTGACTATACCCTTAAAAGACAATGTTGAAAAATGTTCACTTTCATTTCAAATAAGTTATTAGCTTTATTAATTAGTTAATTCAAATTGGATATAGTTAATATTTTAATTTTTTTTAGTTTATCTAAACCTTATACATAATTTGTTTTTATATTGAAGGAATTATATTTAAAATTTGTACATTAACTCATTAAATTTAAATATTAATTAATTTCATACATTAACAATTAATTAAAATGAGTACCCATCACACTATCCGTTACAGAATGGCATACTTATTTTTGTTACACATTTGGTTCCATAATTTATTATTTCGAGTCAACATAATAGTTATTATACGCAAAAATTCCACGTATTCTTCTACATTATTTTCGCAAGTAATATTTATGTTCTTAATTATATATTCTAGGAAAATATGAGACGTTATTTTCATTACTTGGACATTTTTTTTGACACTTAAACATATTTATTACGTTGTTATTTGTATAGATGAAACTTATGTGGCATACTCAATGAAATCACATACCTGAACATTACTATGATGAATAATGCTGTCACGTGACGTAGCTGGGTCGCTATCCGCAATATTATAAACTGGATACATTATCTTGTTCTCCTTGTTAATTTGTTTCAGGCAGTTTTAATTAAATTTTTTGGGATTCAGATTACGAAATCATGTCTTTTTAAACATTATACACTTACTGAAATAAAAACTATTAGGAAAGTTTCATAAACAGATTAAACAAATATTTTTATAAAAAGTTTATTATGAAATAATCTAAATGAGATTAATAAGTTAAATTTTTTTCTTATTCGATATTCTTAAGTGGAAATAAAATTGAAATAGGATGTGAGTTTAAACAACTTCAAATTAATTCAAACATTCAAGAGATTCGTACATAGTTGAATATTACTTTCAAAGTAATGGAATAAGAGTTTATATGCTGCGTAGTACGTATTTATATTTCCGATTTTATAATAAAGATCTTAAAAAATAATGTAAGAATTAAGTATATTTCAATAACTATAGAAATGCGATATATATAGAATTACAGAGAGGTATTTAAAAAATAAAATAAATAAATAAAAAAAAACATTTTTTAAAATGAATTTATATGAATTTTTATTGAAACATCAAATGATAAGTTTAAGTATTATAAATAATTTAAGGCCGCGGTGGCCTGGTTGGTTAAGGCGTCGTTCTCGTTACCAAAAGGTGGTGAGTTCAAATCCTGGATTAGCCGGAGCAGTCGTGTTCACTAATGGTGACTGGGGCACTTAAAATATGTCAGATCGCAATGTCCTCCATGTTCCCATTTCAAATTAATACCTCTGGGTGTTGTTTTAACCAGGCTATGGGTCTTCTCCGGTTTCAATCTCTAAATTGGAAGATTCAGGTGGTGCTGCCATCTATGAGCCAAAAGTCAAACTTCCACCTTCGTATTGAGGGTGCTCTATTAAAAAAACTGAAGAAGCTCCCTCTTTGACTTCATTCGAATAGTCTCTCTAAAGGGCTTGCGTTGCCAAGTGTCATTAGAAACAACATAATTAAAACATTGTTATTAAAATGAAAGCGTTTTTCTTAGCCAAATGTTTAATAATTAGTGATTAAACAAAGCAGTATTTTATACGATAAATACACTATAAAGCAGTATTTTATAGTGTAATTTTATATTTTATGAAGTAAGCAATGTCCATAAAAAATCATTTCAAAAAGAATATTATGAAATATAGAATCATATAATTGAGAATTCCAAGATTTCATTGTTATTATTTATTTGTAACGTTGTAGAGTTTTAATTATTTTCCATGTTAAAGTTCAAGTAAATAAATTAACAGGGAAACGAAACGTTATCTAATGAGACTAAGGATTTAGAATAAAAGTTAGTGTAATAAAATATTAATCAATTTTTTTCTTTCATATTTTTCTAGATTTGCGGGGAGAATTCCTACTTTAAATTGTCGTGTGCACGTTTTTTTTCACGCAATACTTAATTGAACGAACAAATAATCTAGATAGGACTACAAATGATTTCAAAACATCAGTACTCGAGTCTAGAGTTTAAACTTCGAATGTTCGATCCTAGCCACTGTTGAGCAACAGTAGATAAATGTTGCGCTTCCGATATCTGTATGCATAACTGTTGGAGTGTGTGCTTGGGAAATTTCCGCATTTTCTGTGAGGCATACGCTTGGGAGGTTTGCATCCTATGAAAAGTGTTTATAGCAAGAAATGGTTTGGGTTTTTTTTAATGTCTTGCAAATGAATTTGATTCTAAGTTTCTCTGATTATATTAATATTTATTTGAGTAGATAAAAACTCAGTGGGCAGTGAAGGAAAATTATTTTTTTAAAACTACACATTCATTGGAAATAAAAATATTATACACTTCTACTTCATCTATGAAATGCCCAACATTTTCAAAAGCATGCCATTCTTGTGAAATAAAGAAATTTAAATATTTTCTAAAATCATCAAATATATTTTTATTCATAATTAATTATAGCGTTTTCATTTTAGAACATAAAAATATCATATTCAATAAAGTATCATAGTCAAAAATATATCATAGTCAATTAAATTTTTTATGGAATGTTTTTAAAATGTATTTAATTATAATTAGTAAATTCAAATTGTTAACCAGATATAAATTGTAATTCTCTATTTTGCTTTTGAATAAGTAAATTACTAATGAAAGTAATTTTTTTACTCTTTATTTTTAATTTTTAAAATCATCATTAGTGATATTATGAGGATATCAGAACTCATATAAAAAAACCGTTACTTATATGTAATGGAAAAGAATTGTAGAAATGCTTCTTTTTTTAGTGAATGATTTTGTTTTAAATTTATTTAAAAACTAACTATTTTTCCCATTTCTTTTCTGTAAGCAAATGTATTTCAATTTTTAAATTTTCTTTTCAAAATTTAGAACGAGCAAAATACAAATATGCTTAAATTTTTTTGAGCAGTTATGAATTTATTTGTTTCAATTGTACTGTAATGTACTAATAAAACAAATTTTAAGAATTCTAAAATTTATTTTAAAAAATGATTTTTAGTCGCATTTTTAAAATTTAGCAGCCTTTTTAAATTGTTTTCCATAATACACATTGAAGAAAAAATTCTTTTCGTTTGCTTATGCAAATTTAAGAAAGAAACCCAGTCTAGAATCTGGAAGAATTGATAGATCTGTTTTATATCCTACTAGGAAATGGAAAATAAGTTTCTTTGCATTCAGTTTCAAAGCCTATCTGCTTGTTGAACAGATTTTTTAAAGAAGTTCGTATTAGTTTAGAATGATTTTTGTTTCCGTACTCTTATATTCTTTTTTATTTAAACTATTTTAAGCAATATTTTCGTAAATTGCTGTTTTGATTACAGTTCTGGGTGTGGTAACTGGACATTTACAAATATCCTGGACAGGTATAGACCATCTACGTATATCGGAATCACATTGAGTTGAGTTGTATATACATTAATGGCTATTTAAAGACAGGTTGGTAATGATCCGCTTAGACACATCTCTTTCCACTAGTGTGGCGTGGATGTGGAGTAGAAGGAGCCAACTCAATTGAGATCTCGTCAAAATTCCGAGGAGATGGTGATCAGGAGGGGTTGGTTTGGGCGTCATTCTCGTTACCGGAAGGTAGTGAGTTTGAATACAGACTTATCCGAAGATCCGCCGTGTTCACTTATATGACTGAGACATGTAAAATGTGTCGTAATGTGTCCTCCCCCTTCCCATTCTGAATCAATATCCCTCGGGATGTTAGGACCCAGGCCTTGTGTCTTCTCTGGCATCTTATCTGTAAATTGGAAGACCCAGATGGTGGTGCCATCTATGAGCCAAGTCGTACTTCCACTCTCGTAGAGGGATGCTCTGTTCAAAAACGGAAGACGAACTCTTTCTGACTTCATTCGACCAGTCCCTATGGGGTGGATTTGGCTTCGCTAAGTGTCATAAGTAACAACAACAACACAAACACTTTAATCTTAAAGTTCATCCGAGGCTTACTTTGATTTAAAAATTTATTATAGTTGGTTAGGGCGTTCTTCTAGCTACCAGAATGTATTAATTTCGAATCCCGACGCAACCGAAGATCCCCTTCATGTTCACTAATGGCAGTTGTGACACATTAAATATGCCGTGGACGTGCAATATCTTCCATGTGAAATGATACCTCTGCGGGTAATAACCATGTATTGGAGTCTTCCATTCGATCACTGCTTCTACATTACGAAGGCTGACTGCTCAAACTCTTAAAGCTAATCTCAGGGCTTAGTACAGGAAATCACGCTGGTGCAACAACAGCTTTTCCCACTACGGCACTTCGAATATTTTTTTAAATTTATATTTTGAAAAATATTCGAAACTTCACCATTTATGAGAAATTTAAATAAAATAATCTAAAGAATATGTCTGAGAGCATCGAGTTACGAATTATTAATCAGATATTTTTATTTTTCATATAAATTACTATTTATATTTCTACAAAGAGGAACAAACTGCATTACTAATTCGAAGATAATTTTTTTTACTTAATATCTATATAAAATTTTCTCAATAATATATAAACTATTTCTTTTTATTTTGAAAATATCTTTCACATTTAAGAAATTTATTATATTTACATTTCAAATTCTTTTCATTAATAGTAAAATGCCTTTAAATCCATCCCAAATTATTATTTATTATTTGTTTTAAAATTATTGGGAAATTTTTATTGATGCATTTGTTTTTCTTATCTATTATTCTATTATTTTTGTTGTCTGATGCATATCCATCGGGCTTCAGGATAAATTGTCTAGACACAGACGTATTCCTATTATTTTGTCTTCATGATTTTTTTCTGATTTTATGCCTATGTTTCGAAAATTTAAATAAGCCAATTACTTTTTAAAATCGAAGAGTTCTATTACTTTAATTGCCTTCGAGAAATCTTAAAATATTTAATAAGGCATTGATTTTTGAATTTAAAAATGCTTTTATAGTCATTCACATAAAAGATGTAATTTACAAATGCAAAAACAATATTAATTATTAAGGTTTTTGCAAACATAAATTTTTATATTCTGCTCATGTTGTTAATATTTTAAAATTTAAATATTTAATATACACTTTTTGTGGTTGTATGAAATTAATAATGTTAAATTTTAATGACTTTGATTTTACTAAAAATCATAATAATAAAGTATTAATAAAAAATAAAAATAATTCTATTCTGATTGTATTTTAATCAAAGTAGTCAAAAATATAAAGTCTTTCGTAAATACATTATATAATAAATACATAGTAAATAATTAAAATTATTTATTAGATATAAATTACATAATAAATGTTAATTTATAATTATATATTAATAATATAATTTTTATTAAAATTAAAAAAAAATTGTATATTTTTCAAACGGACGACCTTACGGGAATAAATTTATGCATTTTATATATACTAAAATTTACTTTAGTTGTTTATGAATTTAAACGTGTACATAAAATTCGTTATTAATATATATATTCTACTTTCATAAGAAAATTTCTATTTTGACAGAAATTATTTTATTTTTGTAGTTCTAAGTTTGGCTAACTCAATAATAATACGAAAAATTAAATATTTTGATTCTTAATTTCTTAAAATGAAAAAATGTACAACACAGAAAATAATATGTTAAATATTCTAGAATTGCTACTTGATCTCAATTTCTTTTCTAAGAGCGATTTAAAATTTTTAAATAATTTGAGAAATTTTCATTGGTTATGGTAATTTTACTTTGAATTGCTCATTAGATTAAAAAGACAAAATTGAGTTAAATGATTGCTCTTAATTTACATTTTATTTGCACTTAAAATCTACCTCTTTAAATAAAACTTAATTTGTTTCAAAACCAATTGCTCCTACCGATCTTTAAAACTTAAATACTAAACGAATGCTTGATTGAAGAGAAAGTGAATACGTATTTTTGTTAATAGGTGTCGCTGTACCACTATCTCAATATAACAGAAATATTTTTGAATAAATCAATAGTAATTTACTCTTTTATTGTTAAAATTAATTACTTATTCAGAAAGTCAGCAATGCAATTATTTAGTTTTAGAAATGTACATGAAAAAAATTATATAAGCAAAAATTTTTTTAATTGAACAGAAGAGATGACATTTTGTAGTATTAAAATAAATCTGTAAGTAAAAGTGACTTACCAATTTTTGTATTAAAATTTACTTTGAATTTTTTGTGACATATTTTCCTTAGACATGCCTTTCAAAAATCATCGCAACGATAATTCAAATTGCATTAGTTGAAGCAATAAAAACACCATATTAAAGTGATAACTGGTATTTATGAACATCTGAGGAGTGAGTACAATGGGAGGTTATACCTCATTTTGAAAGGATCTTCCTACCAAAGATCTTACCAAATGGTGAGATCTTTTCTAGCATCATGATCAGAGCAAGCGATCCTGGGTTCGATTCTAGTCATTATGGAAAAGAAACGGGTAGTAAATTAGGCGTTTCTTCTCTTTTTCTAGCGGACGGTGTTATTTACTTATTGTTTACACAATTCTTCTCTAGTTTAATTTATACTTATAAAATTATTCCCACATCTATATACATTGCATACATTCAAATAACTTAGAATACTCTTTTTGTTAGGGCACTGTTACATTGTCTTAAATGAATAAAAACTTTCAACATTCATGATTATATATCCTTAGATTTTGGGTGAAAGAATGATAAATGTAAAAAAATTGTAAGTTCAACTAATAAATCTGTGTTTTGGCAATAATATCCTCCGTGTTTTTCATAAATACAATAGACTTTTGAAATATATAAGAAATTTATTTTAACTTGCTGCAACAGTGTTAATTGATGCAACTATTGATAAATAGTAAGATTTGCTGTCGAAAAGAAAATATAAATAAGTGTTAAAATATAAAAGTGTGAGGGATATTGGGTTTTTGATTTTGAAATTTTGACTAGTCTTTCATTTTGAGTGAGACCTTATATAAAAAAGAAATACAAACAATAATTATAAGTAATTATTTTTAAATATGAATTTTAATACTCATCAAATTTTAAAAAGCTAAACACTTTTAAATGTTTTTTTCACTTTATTTAGGATAATGAACTACGAATAATTTTTTGAAATTAAATTAAAAGTTCCCTCTTTTTCTTATTATGATTACACTTTATCTCAAAATTTTCAACCCGTAAAATTGTACTCTGAGCGGTATTAATGATTGTGTAAAGTTTCATGTAACAATAATGTTTTAAACGCAGCCGATTTGTGGCAACAGTGTAATAAAAATGATATATTGATTGAGATGGTTGCACTCATTTATCAACAATTAATGGATTCTTTAGATATTGATTGTAAAAAATGAATTAAAAATAATAGAATGGCAGAATTTCTATTGATTTAAGAAAAAAATGATTCGGTAATAAATAAAAGCTATTTTTTCTAATTAAAGACTGCTTTGACGAGAAATCGATAAAAATTTTTTATTTTAAATTCGTCAAAAACTTAGAATTGTTATTTATTATGCAACAAAAATTAAAAATGTTTCAAATTGTGGTAAAACCTGATTTGGTATCAAAATTCTGAATGATTTATAAATACTGTATGATGAAAATTGACAGCTTCAAACATCACAGAACTACTATTTGGTTTCTAATTTCCAAATAGCGTATAACCACATTTTGGGAAAAATTTGATTTTACTGACTAAACTTTTGATATTATATAGTACAAGATATGCGCATTTATGAAGTGTATATCATGCACTACGTAATAAAAGTTTGCTTCTTTCAGAGATATAAAACTAGCTTGAAAATGATAGTTGAATTAGTGAACTATAATTAAGACAATTTTTCATTTTGTTTGATATTTAGGTAACATTTACATTTGAATAGATTTATTTTTAGACTCTTTTTAAAAGTTACACTTTTATGTTTAAAAGTTTTTCATATTCCACTGAAACTTCCTAATAATGAGAGCAATTAGAAAAAATCTAATTAGTGATAGAAGTTTTTCATAGCATCACGTTAGCATTTTCTCCCTACGAAATTACTTTGTTAATTCAAAATTATAAACAAGTGGAGTTTAAAAATATGAACTTAAAAAAATTGATAGATAATTTAATAAATTATTTCAATTTTAGAAAATTATCACTGAATATACATATAATCTCACAGAAAAACTGATAAATATAAAAGGAAATAAAAAAGATCTTTTAAATTCATATATTTGTAAGAATTTTATGAGAATGATCTTTGTTTAATGTTGTTTGTTTAATGTTTTGATCACATGCTTAAATAGTTCAGATTTTTTCCAAAAAGTATAATTATAGTCGTAGTTTTCCTTGTGTACATTTAAAATACTGTTTAAATAAAACTGTATTAGTCACAAGACTCTCCATTTTTTACACTGAAAATAACAGATTAATTACAATACTCTTGGTCATGAAAGTTATATTATTATTTATAATAACTGAACATAAAAATAATATAATAGCTACAAAGAAATTTATAACAGAGTCAGTTTACAATAAATACATAATTTATACTAACTTTTGAAATTTTTATTGGCTATTTAAAATTCGAATGATTTGAGACTCATTAAATAATTAATTTTTTTAATTATTATAAATAAGATTTAAATAATATAATTTGAAATAGTTAAAATTTAAAATTGTAATTGAATGTTAAATTTTTAAAATTGGAATGGGACGTTATAAGAGAGATGACGAAAATATAGTATTTTTATTTGAAATACTAATACAATATTTGATTGAAATTCTTTGATTTCCATTTATTGCAGAAATAGTTTTATACAATCATAATATGCAACTTTAATATTGTTTTTGGGGAATGAAAGTTTTGTTAGAATACATTCAAGCATATACAAAACTTCTTACTAAATTTATCGCCCCTGTTTTGTTGTTAAAATGCTCTTTGAGAAAAGAAAATTAATCTACTGAATATCTAATGAATGCTCAGAGTATAAATAAAGTTTCTTCACTCTGTTTAATGAAACGGATGAAGGAATGAATTAATTGCAAGCCCCGAATTGTGTGTTCAGCTCACAGATACCATTCACGATATTCAAGCACCAATCAAGACGATATTGTGAACTAGCCGCAAATTCTCATATATTGTAGCTTAATATAGAGCTCTTGTGTCATCCATGCAAATATATGTACAGCTTGGACATGCAATCCTAAGTATATTTGGAGCGTCAACATATTGAAATATAGGCTTTGAATTTCGTCGCAAGAGTGTAATTACAGACACTGTGCACACAAATCACCTGATGAAGATCACTTTAAATGGTAACAAAGCGAAATCTCATAACATCAGGTTCTGACAGTGAATAAATATATGAGTTGCTTATTTTATTGCATCTCTTAACCACTTCATGAAAGTGTAAAATGGTTGAATCAAAAAGTATGATTCCAGCATTTCTCGAAAGAATGAAGTGACTGAATGAAGAAATACAATGATAAAATGACTTATTTCAAAAATCAAAGAATAAAATGTTAAATGATAATCTGTTATTTATCAAAATACCATATTGGGGAATGAAATTGATACTCTCTCAGCCTTTATTTACATATTCATCCTTCTGAAATATATAGTATTGGTTGTCGTAGTAAAATCTATTGCTACAACTAATACTTTTTGTAGAGAGATGTCTTTAGCCAAATATCATAGATTTATAAAAGAAACTTTTACTAATAAAATCCTGCATTGGGTAAGAGAAAAAGAAATCTATTATTTTTACGTGAACTTTATGTAACGTGTTTCAAATCTTCTTAGCATAAAAGGCCGAAAATATTTTAAAGTCGATCTTAAGGTTCTTGTCAACTTTACGATTGTTCACAAGTGATCAGTTTCATAAATTTTTCATATTTTATAGACAGTTTTCATGAAAATGCACCCATACGAGGTGCTTGTTTAACATAAAAAATACCTGAACTGAATGGATGATACTAAAATTGCACGTAACTGGCTGTTACAGTATTGGAACGATAAACAGCATTCACTCCCATGCCTTGTATTTTCACCTTTATCAAAGAAAAATTGTAAAATGAGCCGAATTTTCTCTTTGTTTAATTCTACTCTCTAACTCTAAATGAATGAACCAAATAAAATTTAGTAAAAGAGTTTTTAGTGCAAAATATCACCTTTCCAATAAAGATAAATCTGAAATTGCTTGATAGATACCTTATGAAATAACAATCACTGGTGATTTCTATAAAAAATTGATTATTTTCTTCTTACCCATAATTATTATTAGCTTGGGAATTCACTTAGGAATTGAATTATACAAGTGTTGAACAGTATTTACATAGTGGGATTTTATAGCAATCTTTTTAGAGACATTGTAAAAGTTCCGCGAGAATTGCCGATGAAAGATATTAATTCTGGGTTAAATGCTCTAAAATCGACTACAGTGTTTGAATGTATTCAAGGGGAGTGCAAACCAAGGAGATGATAATACCTGTGTGACTAAAATTATGATGGGACAAGTCCAACTGCAAAAAATAGGAGAATGATTATCCTGAAATATTTTTTTATCTACAAGAAAAAAACTTGCTTCATATGATCCATCAGATAAGCTCAAACTTCTCAATACTTCTGTCCAGCGATTCTATATTTATAGTTACGTTAAGATAGCAGATAAACACATGACTTGATTAGCTTATGTCATGATGGATTCGTGTTCATGTGTTCATGGGTCAGAAGGAGACAATCACCATCTTCCAAGATACCTGAAAAACATTTACATACACACGCTGATCAACGAATTAGAAACCTTTGACATTTTCAATTAAATGCTTGTGGACAAATTATGCCATTTCTTTAATGACGTGTGTTGCACGTTATCAGAGTACCGATGACAGTGACTGCTTTTAATGTCGAGCTACCGTGGTGTCTGCAAGGGTGTAAACTGTTCACAACGAAGAAGATCCACAGTAAAATTTAAATTAATTTTGAAAATTAGGAGTCATTAGGAGCAGATTAAGAAAGAAAAATGAGCAGATAATGAGAAAAATAGGAGCAGATAAAGTTTTCATTAAAATACTTTTGCGGAATCAAAATCAAGGCTTAAGTTTTTCTTCTTTTTTATTAGTTAATAATTATAACTATCACTAATAATTATAAATCTTTTTATACACATTTTTGAAAGATAAAATTAGATCTGTGCATTATAATGAATTTACAATATTTTAAATATATAATACTTTCTGCAAGTATCCAATTTATCTGGGAAAGAAACTTTCATCTGCTTCGTCGAAACCCAAACATTCATCTTTACAGCTTAATGAAGAGTTATTTCTAAATCAGCAACTAAGTCTTCATACAACAAATTGTCTTCAGTAACATCCATAGAATTACTAATGCCACACTTTTTAAATAATTAAACCTCTGCCTTTGTTCTACATTGGTCCCAAGGTTATGTTAACAGTAAGTTGTTTCTATGGATGCTCTTCCTAAATTCATACATGACATATCCCACTTTTCAGACCTATTTTCAAAGAAAAAGTGATTTTTATACGCCGGCAAATAAGGTAATTATATCAATAATTAAATGTATTTTTGCTGTAAATTTAAATTATTATTTTAGGAAAGTGATAGAATAAAACTTTATGATCATTTTTACAGATAAATCATTTCACTTTTAATGAAAATAAATAATTTCATTAAAAAATAACAGAAAAGCTCTTGATGATTACTAATTTCAATTTGTAATTCCAATTACATTTTTTTACAGTAAAGTTTAATTATTTTATGAAAGATCTCTCAAAATATTCTATATTTTTACTTATTTATGGTCATAAAACACATAATCTGGCCATAAATTATCTTCCAAGTTTTGATGTGTGCTTTCAAATTTATACCATGTTAAAGAGATCTATCTATCTATCTATCTATCTATCTATCTATCTATATATATATATATATATATTTAATGAATTTTCATGGGTCCTTTCTTATTTTGTCTGAAGTACATAGTACATAGAGCGGCTAGTTGATTTCATTACAAGTATGGCAACGAAATATCGGCGTTAGTAGGTACAATTCTAGTTTTTAAGAGACCAGTACTTAAAACTTCCCTTAAGTCCTAAAAGAAAATTTTTACAATGAAATGACATAAAAATTCTTTGTTTCTCAAAAAACAGGATCCTATCCATATTTTTGTGAAATGGTTAATTCAAACCAAGAATTCGAATTAGAAACAGAGATATTCTACAATTAGTGACACATAAAAAAAAATATTAAATGTAAATCAATTTAAATTAGAAATCATCTATAGAAAAATTTACAGTACATTAGATAATTACACTATATTATATAATTTATATAAGTTATTGCATGCATAACTCCATGGGGTTAATCATTTTAGGATAATTAAACATAATATTCTCAAAGTTTTAAAAATAACTTATAAGAAACTGCAAGTTTTCCATGTCATACTAACTCAAAGTATACCAAACCATATATATGTATCATCTGAAAAGATAACTATATTCAAAAATAGTAATTTCTAATTATTTGCCATTTAATTTTCATAGTTATTTAAGGGTTCATATAAAGTTTTAACTCCAGAAAAAATATTAACAATTTAATGAAACATAAATTCTATTTTTCCTTATGAGATTGTGTAACGGCTGATGTGGTATAAGCGTGAATATCACGTTGGGAAAACATAATATCTCAGTAACGTCTTCAGATACTTCAGTATTCTTAATGTCCTGCATAACCTAAGGCCTAATTAATCAATAAAAATAATTATTTTTAATGTTTAGTTATGTGCTTTTGTTGCGGTTAGACGCATAAAATCACTTCACTAATGTACTGAACATTGTAAGTAAATTAAAAACTTTTGACGATTTTACAGTTTTAATTTTATACATATAACATCAGAAATTCATTATTTTCTCTGTTCCTATGGATTCATATATAGGGAAGTTTTTCATTGATTCCCTATTTCATATATTGTTTACTAAATTTATATTATATTCTTAACAACAATAGAAATTTAAAATTGTTAAAATAGGATCTAGTAATTCAAATGAATATAAAATAACTAAAAAATTTATAGATATATATTATTTTTACTTGATCCAATAAAAACTATAACGATACACAAAACGTGTATCGTATTGTGATCGATAGTATAATCAATGCATTAAAACTTTTAAATCTTTTATTAAATTGGAAATCTTATTAACAAAACTAAAATATTCTTATCAATAATTGTTGTCAGTTATTGATATTAAACTATTTTCTGTTATTAAATTTTATTTAAATAATTTTTGATGATGGTGAATTAATGAGCATTAAATACGCATGATATGCTAAGTAAACTAATTTCAAACAACAAATTAATTATAGAAAGCATCAATTTTTGACTCTTCCATAAGTCTAAACAAATCATAAATAAATAGATTAAATATACTTAATGTATAACACAATTTATAAATCGAAAGTGCTAATCAGTATATAAAATATTTGGCAATTTCAGAAAGGCAGTTTTTAGTTTATAAATTAAACGACATAATGGTGAATACTAACGCTTGAATATTTATTTTTGAAATAAAAATATTAGTTTATACTAAACAAATTTTTTCACAACCCTTTAAAAAAGATATTTAAAATAAATTCAATCATTTTAATATTCAGTTCCATAAACGGTAATTATTCTATTTAACTACCTATATTTTATACTGATTTGAATTTGCATTTCCCAAAATTTCCATTTTATTGATGTTTTCTACCCCAACTCTAACATATTTATTTTCTCCAAGTTTTTTTTTCGTAATCCATACTTGAAAAATGTTTAATGTTAAACTACAAAATCATTTCAAAGCCGGGTGAACCAAGCAGAAGTTTTTTAGTCCACAATCTTTTCCAGGAAAACCACGTAACTTCTGAAGGCGAATTTCGCTCGTGTTTGAGCCTTGGTATCTCTGAGAAACTTACAAGATAAGTCTCTTATCCTCAGGAATACTCTTCAGAAATAGAATAAAATTCGGTAAAATATTATGGGAATATATCTCTGTAAGCTATTTCGAATACATTGGCAAATATATTTATCTTTAGTATAAAATTGGTATAAATCAGTTCATTACATTATGACCAGTAAAAATAATTCAATAAAGAGTATTGATTTATTCAATAAATTAATTTTAAATTAATAAGTAACGAGAAGACTCGAATAAGATGTTTACGTTAATAAAGTTTTCACTAATAAACATAGACTATATAGTTGCTATTTATAACAAATTTCAAATATCATTAACCTAAATATATTCTGTAATTAAAAGGAAACAAAAGTTATCATCAAATTTCTGACAAATTCTTTTTTTAATTTGATTTTACAAAAGAGCCTTATTAGATACAGAAAAGCTCTCAAAATCAGTATTTTTATAACTGCACAGCTTGCATAACAATAACTAATAATATATGAATAGAATAATATATATAACAAAATGAACATATTTTATTACATATATGTGCGATTATCAAAATAATATTTATATGAAAATTGCTAGAAATAATTGCTTAGATGTAATTTTCGCATTAAAGGAAGTATAAAGTAAGGAAAAAAATTCTTTCACTGGTTTCAATCTCTGAATTGGAAGATTCAGATGGTGCTGCCATCTATGAGCCAAAAGTCGTACTTCCACTTTTGTATGAGTGCTCTATTAAAAAACGGAAGACAATCTCTCTCTGATTTCAACCGTCAAGTTTCAACCGTCTAGGGTGGACTTGGCGTTGCCAAGTGTCATCAGAAACAACAACAACAACAGAAAATTCTTGCCTTTTTCACGTTACCATTGAATAAAGTGAGAATAAGTATGCAAATTAGGTTATGATGTAGTTAAAGCACCGGTCAGTCGAGATTAGGAATATCAGTAGTTATAAAAGCAGGTCTATCGCGCACATTCACACATTGTAACTCGCATTGCAGGAAAGAGAAATGGATGGATCGAAGGAGGTGATTCAATGTTGCTTACTTTACAACTTCAAAGTAGGCTTATAAGCTGCTGCATCAAGTCGTCTAATATGTCAAGTGTTTGGGGATAGTGTCGTGAATGATACTACAGCACTATCACCCAAGGATGCTGTCCCCAATAGCGCAAGTCCACGCAAGATTATACTTTGTGTCTGGTGTACTAGTCTTCAAGTGGGTACACTATGAGGTGATGTAAACGGACCAAATGATCACTGTGGACCTGTATTCCCAGCAATCGGAACGTGTGCAACAGGCATTGCAACAGAAAAAGTCAGCCTTAGATGTACTGTTCTTGGTCGATAACGCGAAGAAGCATGTAGCGCTTGTGGCCATACAGCTACTTAGTTGTAAGACTTTGTGCCATCCTCCTTACTCACCTGAATTATTACCTCATCAGATTACCACCTCTTCCATGCCCTGGACAATGATCTTCTTGGAAAACCCTTCATCAATGAAGCAGGATTGTGCCAAGCAATCATTAACTTTTTTGAGTCCAAATCATCCGAGTTTTTCATAAAGAGGATTGCATAACTGGAGACGCGTTGACAGAAGGTGCTGGAAGCCGATGGTGATTATTTCAAAGACTAACAATAAGTTACACCTCCTGTATCTATTGTTCCTTTGTGTCAATAACAAAGGCATGAACTTTCTTTTTTATCTTTTATATACAGAAAACCTATTAGATACCAGTAAAAAAAGATACCAGTAATCTTTTTTTTTTTAAAAACTGTACAGTTAGTATTGGGTTGTCCGGAAAGTTCGTGCCGTGATAATTTAGGACAATTAAAACTCAGTTCATTTAGATATTGATATACGTTTATTAAATTATATAGGTACCATCCTGCTCCCCAGTCTTTCTCCATCTTTCGTGTAGCTTGAGAATTCCGTCCTCCCAGAAGCTCTCAGATTTCTCAGCAAAACATTTATGCGAATGGGTTTTGATCTCGACCAAAGAGTCGAAATTTTTCCCATTGAGAGAAATCCTTCATCCAGCATCCTCGCCATAAACAGCGCATACCTTATTTGCCACTTGTGTGGCATTCGGAAAACGAAAAACATTATATGGCTATAATGCACTTTATTTGCCCTCATATTCTAAGGCGAACAAAACTGATAAAAATGAACGAATGGTGACCAAATTTTTTTCGAAATATAGCTGAAGCTATATCTTTTAGAATGTGTACACATGTTATTTGTTTTCAATAATTGTGATATATTCAGTCAGATCTCTGACGAAACCTACCGAAAATTAGCATGAAATTTCAAGACAACCCAATATAATAGCATCTAATAAGATATAAATGGAATAATAGATGCATCAATAAGAAAATATTTTATTAAAATTTATGATCTTCAAAATAGTACTTAGACGAAAATCGCTAGAAATAGTTGATTAGATGCAATTTTCGCAATACAGAAGGTATAATAGCATAAAAATAGGCTCGTATTACCTCATGCAAATATATATGGAAAAAGAGAATGCCTTCTACATTTTTAAATCTTAAAATAATATCTCAAATATGGAGAAATTTATTAAATATTAAATAAAATAAATAAATACCATTAACGAATAATCAAATAAGCTTAACGCATTGAATTTCAAAACTGAGCTGAAAAAAATAATTTTATTTGAAGTATACGATTTGCAAATAAGTGCTGAATTGATTTCACAAAACATTACTGTAATTATTTAAACTAATTTGCATAAAAACTGCTTTATAACTTTCAGAGGATTAAATATTTTCCATTAATTGTATATGTATAATTAAATTATATGCCGTTCTTAAAATGTATGTGAAATAACGTTTTTAAATAAAATTGATTTCACTTGATTTCACAATGATTTTAATTTTGAAATAATTATTATTTTTAATAAAATATCTTCGAATGTTGACTGTTATACTTTATGAAGAATTCAAAAATTGTGTAACATCTTTTCTTGCTTATAAAAATAAACTGATTTTCTAAACGATTTAAAATAATTAATTATTGAATATTTTATATATCTAAGAGAGAAATTAAAAAGAATACTAATTGTTGCAGCTTTACAATCGAAATCTTTTGTATGCCATTTTAAAATTTTCCTGGTCTAATCTTCTGAAATTAATAGTTGGTATTATTTTTCAGTAGAACATATTGAATACTATTATTATCATCTTATAGAATAACATGGTACTTGCAATGAAGTTGAATAACAGTGAGTAGTCATTCAATTTAAATGTAACTTTATGGTATTTGTTGGGAAATCACTTTGATATTTGCATAATTTCATTCAAGTAGACAATGAAGTTTTGATATTTCCAATTCTAATGGCAAATATGTCTGATTAAATGTTAATAACTGCTTACTGAGCAAGTAGTTTAATGATTAGTTCTATGGTTTTCTGTTCAACACTTAATACGTTCAAATCCCATCTTGGGCTTGGTCCTACGTAGTGGTTAGAAGTCCACTTTTAATCGTATGTGTCGGTCTAATCAGCCCTTCTGTGAATAAAAAGGCAAACCGTAGAGCGACAAGCAAACCAAACGAAGTGATTACTTACATCAAGGAATTCACATTCAGTAGTTGTTAATCCATGGATAAATGGTTAGCGTTCCTAATTTCTAGACTGTTGGTCAAGGGTTCGAAACCCGGCATGAGCATGAACGTTTCCTTTCTACTAAGATGATGGATGAATTTCCTTGTCCTTTCTTCTAAGATGATGGATGAATGTGGCCCACCCTATAAGCGGGATTAAAATGGTGTAACGTGGATAATGCTACTCGCCACCATGACTTGGATCACAGGTGCCCATTGAATAACTCTAAATGAGTAGCAATTTCCGGCCTTATTATGAAATCCTTATTCAAAGTGCATTTTAAGTTGTATGTCCATGTCTAATTAGCCTTCTTATGAATAAAAAGGCCGTAGAGTGACAAGCAAACCAAACGGAGTAATTATTCATAATGAGGAATTCACAATCACTAATTCCCCACTGATGGCTGAGTGGTTAGTTTTCCTGACTCATAGGCTGTTGGTCTTGGGCTCGAAACATGGTTTGAGCATGGATGTTTACTTTCTGTTTTTCCTTGTCTTTTCTTCTAAGATGATGGATAAATGTGGCCCACTCTGTAAACAGGTTTATGGTGGTGTGACGTGCGTAATGCTACTCACTTCCGAGACTTGGTTCACATGTGCCTACTGGGTAGTTCTAAATGAGTAGCAGTTTCCGGCCTTATAATGGTGAAAGTATAGTCACCCAGTGCCGGCCGTTGGAAAAAAAATATCAGTAATTTAGATGATTATGAGAACTCTTTATATACTGACATATCCAGGTGTTTTAAAATAGAATGTTTATTTATAAAATTATAATACACTTAAATATATATATTTATCAAAAATAAATTATAAAATATGGTCTACTATATATAAATTTTTTTTTCACGAAATTCTGGTTTCAAATGTTATAAACGCTATCGTGCATGTGATAGACATTAAGTTCGGCTTAGCAGTTAATTTGTTAAGAGATTCCCTTTATTATTTTTTCATAAGTAAAATCGTAAAATCATTTTCTAGAGAAAAAATTAGCAACCACAATTGGCGAACATTTATGACGTGAGAAAATTAGCTAAATAAATAGCAATTTTTATATAGGATTTTTTTTTAGGTTAAATTGCGGTTTGGGTCCCCTTCTACTCCACATTGGTGATAAACGTGACAAGCATGGTAACCCGGACGTTTTTATCCTTAATGCACTCCTTATGGCAACCTCAGGAGGAGATATTTTGAAGCGCTTTTTCGCGCATGCTCATTAATTACTCTTTTGTTTTAGCCTTTTCATTGGTCGCTAATTAACTTCACTTTGAAATAGCGGTGTAGTTTTCGCCATGGCAATGGCATTTTTAAAAACGCGCCAAGCGCAAAGTACATTTTCATTCTTTTTTTTTTAAATAATGTTCAAATTGTTGCATGAAATAACCTTCCCTTAACATACCATGCGCATTAGAAGAAACTACTTTCAAATATCACAAATATATTAGAAGAAATAGAAAACAATTATTCCAGCTTACAATTCAAACATCGAAAATATTTTAACTTACATTAAGGAGTTAAAGTTTAATGAAAATTCATATTTTTGATTTTTTCATAAGAAAAGTTATATTCAGTAGAGAAAATGTTACGTCCCCACGTAAGGCGGTCTAACTCTGCAATTACAACCAGGCCCTCAAGCTGGTAATCGTGTTGAGTGCATTCAGTCTCTGTTGGTATTGTGAAAAGTTGTAGACATGTAAAATATATTTTTTCATTAATTTTTCCAAATTTAACTGGAAAAATGTTCGTTTAAATTGACATTTTGGAAAAAATAGTCAAAAATTACATGTTTCTAACTAACTACATATTTTACATAAGTTATTCAATTTAAATTGATTAGATTTTCAAAAATATTTTTAAAAAATAAACACTTTTAGCACAAGTATATAATTAATAAGGACTTTAAATCTTATTTAAAATTTTTAACTAAGTAAAAAAGTTTTCCAAAATAAACTTAGTTTCCAGATAAAGGAAAAATAAGGAAGATTTATACAAATTTTTCTTTGTTAATAGGCCGTAATGCGAAGAGCATAACCGGGAAAAATGTGATTAATCTTAAGGGAAATGATGTTGGGAAAGATTTATTTCCCACAACGCAATTTTTTTTAAATCTGCCTTCCAAACTTAAGACTAATTTTTTACAGCAATTAAGTTTTTCATTTATTTATTACAGCAATTTTTTTTCATTATTTTTATGAAATTCTTCACTAAACTATGTGTATATAATTTAAAATAATTAAGTTTTGTCATATATTTAATATTGGAATAAAATAAATTATATTTGGCTTAAGAATGTGAATTAATGAAACGGCTTAAATTATATATACCATAAATTACTTAAAATAGTTTTATGAGAGATTACCTAGGTAAATTGCATATTAATTAGGGTATCAATTGAATAAAATTGTTTAATTTTCCCATTATCTAGGTAATGCCAAAATTATCTAAGTAATCAGCACATTATATGTTAAGTGATAATGTGAAAATTATCTAGTGAAAATAAGAATTTTTCCGGGAAAGCAGCAATATTTTTGTATGCTATGTAATTTAGTTCAATATGCTTTTTATTATCTAAAGTACCAAATTAAAACAGTCTAGAAAAATCCCTCAACTAATTGATGCAATTCTATATTTTTGGATTTCCTTAAATTACTTCAAAATTATGATATTTAAAGTCAAATGGCTTAAAACATTATTGTAATGAAAAAGATTAACATTACCTTATTTATTTTTTTCATTACTTAAAATAGTTAATATTATCAAACAAACAACAGATTACTAGCTAGTACCCTCATTTAAGCAATCAATGTTTGAAATTAAGTGATACGGAAGAAGATATTACCAAGGTGATTTATATAAGATTGTAGTTCCAACATTCTAAGGGAACAAATCAATTAATCTGATTGTTTTAATTAAGTAATATGTACGTAATTAACAGTTAGATTAATTAGGTACATATTATCTGCAGTTTTCTAGCTTTAGTGATCTTTACATCCCGAGATGCAGAATCTCTTTACTGTAGGGTCTGTCATAAGACTTTTTCTTGCAGTTATCTTCGAACATTTTAGAACATCCAGTCATCTGTAAGGTCTGTTGTACATTGATTTCCAGCTCAAGAATTTTGACACATGATTATTAGTTTGTCTCTCGATGTAGCAGAGCCCAAATAAATGTTGCACCTTAATAAATTTCACTGGCTTTTAAATTCTGTTTCCTTATTGGTTCTTACTCTCCATAGGTTACAATTTACTTGAATTAGTCTACTTATCTTTCTCAATATTATACGTATAAACTAATAAGTCATTGATACCTTTTAATATCAGTGTCCAAGTCTCCAAAACATAAGTATCCAAAATTGATAACGGTAGGGATTAATTTGTTTCTTATAAGATATCGATGGAAATAAAGCATCTATTCACCTTTACAAGTGTACAATTATTCTCTTCTAAAGTTGTGTTTAAAATATTAATGAATATGGAAAACTAATAAATAATAAATATGGAAAACCATTAACAATAATATATGGAATACCTATGCTATATGCTAAATATGGAAAATCATTAACAGCTTCAAATTTAATATCAATCATATACACACTTCTCTAAATAATTCTTTATTATTATAGAAATTCTTTATTAACTGAAATATTAATTAAAACATAATTTTTATTAATATTTCAGTGTATTTTTTGTTATACAATTCGTAAAACAAACATTGTTTTTGTTTTCATTGCCGTAGCAAAAGCAAAAATCCTTAAAAACACGTATTTGATTTTCGTCCCCATACCAACGGCGTTTTCGAAAACGCGCCAAGTAGGGTACCCAACGCACATTTTCATCGAAAAAGTAAAAAAAAAAAATATTTTAGTGTCCAGAAGGTTAAAAGAATTTCAAATAATTTGTTCCCAAACTTATTAGACAGATACTTACTGAATTGTTGCGGACATTTGACAAAAAAAAAAATTATTTTTTGTAGTATATATATAGTTATACACTGCTTCTAAAGTACTCTGCGTGCTACCTACTTTTGGATTTCTTCTTGCTCTCGAAATTATTCGAGACTTAAAGAGATCTCCCCCTTGAAGAAGCAAAAGAGCAACAAAGAGGAATGATGCTATTGAAGTCACTCTGGAAAAGCCCCGTACAGGCTACTGGTTGCTTTAGTTAGTCTGCCGAGTTCTTTAGAAAAGAAATGTAATCTTGAACTAAAGTTCTCATAAAAATAGAAAAGGCACGTAAGCCGATTAGCAGCCATAATGATGAATTCTCCTGTAAGTCTACTGGATTTATTATTGTCATTAAAGTTTTAGGAAACTTCCATGTTTTGTTAGTTAGTAACTGAATCCCTTAAGCTATTAATTGAAAGGTTACACTATTTTAAAAATTTACTTTTATCAGTAAATTTTTATTATCACCGAATCAATAATCGCATTAGAAGAAATCCAATAAAAGTAAACTGAGCTGTTCAAATTACTATTTATTAATAAAGAAAGCAATCACCAAAAAATTTATTTCAAAATAAATATTTTTTAAAAAAACGAATTGAAGACGGATTGGAGTATTGTTTTAAACATTCAAGAAATAACATTATGCACTATACAATTTCACGAAAGAGAAATTTTATGATTCAGTTTAAGCAATAATAACACTTATTAAAATTAATAGAAATTAGATTAAAGAATGCGAAAATATATATTAACTGAAAATGCTTACTCTTATAATTTGGCCTTAAAGAATTGGTGTAGAAGTTCTTAAAAATCTAATATCGAAAATTTTTATTTTTATCCTTACGAAATTAAAAAAATAAAATAATGAAAACATTTATTTTCAACACTGACATGAATGTTTAAGTATTAGATGGCATTTACTTTTATGCTATATCCTTTCAGTATGAGAAATATAGACGTTTTATTTAACGTCATCCATTCATGTGTGAGTGTGTATCTATGAATGCAAAATTATGGGTTATTAAATGATTAGAAGAATCACAGTCATAAAGCACATAATTTGATTTTATGATTAATGTTGAAAAAAAGGAATGAAGTTATTCATAAACTTATTGTTAATCTTAAATTTGTTAAAAATATAAAATATCAGACATTTTTATGGCCATTTTAGAGTGTCATGTCTCCTGTACTTATCCAAATAAATTGATTTAAATAAAAATTTATCTCGTATTTCTGTTCTTATCTTTCTTTTTTATTGACTTACCTGCCTAAAACTTTATTTGTTCCATCAATAATTTTATAGATGGTTCTGTTTTTAGTCTTTAATTTTTAATTTGCAAGTATTTTAGTCGAAACCATCATTGGAATTTATTTCCCCTGTCGTCTCTACCACGTCTTCCCAAAATACTTTTCTGCATTTTGAAAAACTGACTGGGTTTAAAAAGTGAGGTAGCTTACTTTATATTCAATTCGAAACCTAGATGATACGCTTCTCAATCTAATTCATTGATGCCAAATATAAATGAGTGTCCGGCTGTATTCCTGAACACTGTGGGAATGCAGCCGTTTACATTGGGATCATTCTATTACACCCCAGTCACCTAACAGGTAACACATTCCTCATGATTGTGGCATAAAATTCATATGATAAGATCAAAATATATTGTTACTATTGCATTTGCATATCTTGATCTAATTTATCAGATCATTAAGAAAAATGTTGCAAACCGTTTCCGAGGTAATATATTTTGGTTTGATTCACTGTGTATTAAATTGGGTTTTACAGTTTATTACTATGAATGATATTTCATATTATCAAAATTCTAGCTCTGGTGAGTCATAACAGATATTAACATCACTTCACGATTACTAATACTTTTTGAAGTACGTGTTTCCACTCTGTAATTACAGGCAGTTGTAATCTGGCAAATGAATCAGATTCAAGGCTCAAGGTCATCGAGGAGTTGAAATAACCAGTTTGTGCACCAACCTCAGTGGGAATCAAAATTTTGGAGTGTATGACATTTTTTTTTTGTATAGTGTGATGATCTTATGCCATGATCCATAGTTGAACTACATAGTCATTGGAGTGTAACGAATGCACCAGACGTCACATTATTATAATCCATAATGCTAATCCATTTTCGAAATATAAATGGTAAATTCAATCCTTAATTTAGTTTAAAAATTTCTTAAATGTTTAGAAACACGTGTCTTTAAACTGCAAATTGAGAAACAAAGGACTAATATTAAATTCTATTGTTTAGGGTAAGGAATTTTAAACATTTATCACAGTAAATAGTTAAACTCATTTATCTAATTAGTGTAACTTATAATGTCAGCATAACAAGATGATCTACCAAATGAAAACTATTTTCATCCATTAGTGCTTGAATTTCTTTAGAAATAATATTTTTATTTTAAAATCTTGATGTAAATTTAAATTGTCTCATACATTTTCAAAATAATTAATTTAATCGTTATGGATCAAAATGAATGATGTTAGTTGGAATCGTTGATAGGGAGAGATTTTCAAAATTTAATGTCAAATGTGTTTCATTGATGAGACAGTAAGATGTTTTATAGTTGATAAAACAGTATTTGTTTTATCCTTGATTTATCAGTTACATTTTGCGATAAAACACTTGGTTATGCAATTTATTGTAGATTGAGGATTATTATATTTATTTATTATGGTAAGATGGTTTAGCACTTTGCGCTTCAGTCCTATTTTCAACAGCTAGTGGATTTATTTATTATTTAAGCCATAATTGTTTGCAGTAGTTCGATATTTATTTAGAACACCAGTTCACTATCGAATGACAATAGAAAGTAAACAAAGGCGGTTGAAAATATCAAACCAAATCAATCCAATTCACTATTTTGGCAGAAATATAAATTGAGTCGTTGAACAGATAAGCCTTCAGCTATCTTTATACTAAAGATATTTCAATAAATTATCAGTTTGCTTAGTTTTATGAACAACTGTTGAACAGCTGATCAGAGTATTAATCAAGTTGGCAGCTGTTGAGTTAATGTCTAACCAAATGTTGTTCAATTGTTTGTTTCGAATCTCAACTTGTGTGACTCCAGCTATTTGTTAGTTCGGAATTCACTTAACAAGCTTTAAGTTCTAATCTTATTAACACTCAAATATACAAAAAATAACTTCAAAGAGACCAAAAACTGTATTGATTTAATTTTTCTTTTCTTTAAAAATATCCTCAAATATTCGTGAAAAGTATAATGTGATATACGAAAATGAGTATATAACTGTTATTTTAAAATAATCTTTTTTAGAAAGTCAGAAAATTAATATTAGCCTGATAATATGCAATACGTTAACCTACCAAATTTTTCCAATAACGTTCCATGAAATTTCTTTTATTACAAGGGAAATATTGGAATGGCACAAAGCAGTAAATGTGTGAATCCAGGATATAAAAAATACATAAAACATAATTTTAAAAGCATTTCAATTTATTAATCAATTTAACCGTTCCTTAAAATGAATTCAAAATTGCATTAAAGTTTAAAGAAGATTTGTTTGAAAATCTTTCTAAAACTGCAAATGTCAGCAATTAAAATGAAAAAAAATTTTAACGTCATGAACAAGGTTTAAATGGAATTCAGCTGATACTTTATTTATAAAGCCCGAAAAAAAATAATTTTTAAAAGTAAAGAAACGAATGATATGTTTTCTTATTTAAATAAAAAAAATGAATTTTTGGTGAGTATTAATAAGAGTATTGTAAAAATTATGGTTATGATTTCTGGATATTTTTAAAATTATAGGATTTTAAAATTTAAGGTTTCAGATCATACTTTCATATTTATCATAGTATCTTATAAGTCATGTTTTAAAAATTCATTTGAAAAATTTAGAGCCATTTTTGGTTATTTTGAATTTGCATTTATGATCTTTGTTTTGTAGTATGCAATATTTGAATCATTTTTAAAATTTTTTGACATTTATAATGCAAATAATTAATGATTGCCTTTTAATAAAGAATAATATGGCTGAAAAAGAATAAATTGATTCACAATTTTGTGATAAATTATTTAACTTGGGTAATTTTAATTTATCATGCCTTTAAAAATATCAGCAAATTTTTTGCTTTAATAATTTAAATATTTGCAAAAATTATTTGATAGCGTTAATTATATCCATTAACATAAAATAACTCATTATTTAGTTTATAAACTAAATAATGAGTTATTTTATGTTAATGGATATAATAACTTTTCAATTTACATATTATTCAAAAATGCAGTTTTAAACTTTGGTGGGAAAAACAAATTCTATTTACTAATTGTATTTATTGATTACCTTAATTGATATTCATATAATATAGCCTTAATTTCTGTATAAATGAAAACCAAATTTTAAATATTTTTTAAAGTACAATAATATTATTAAGCATTGTAATTTTCCCACTTAAGTTACTGAATTGCAATATATTTAATCTCCCTCTTTAAATATTATAGACACTTAATAAAATAAATAATAAATATTTTCAATGTGGTATTTATTGTTAATTAGATAACTTGATATTCTTTTTTCCTTCATCATCAACTTTGGTTATATTTGCCACATATAGTTTATTCATATAGTTTATAAATATTTTTGAAGGGGCCAAAAATAGATATATTATTATGCAATTTTGTTTCATTTCTTTTTCTTTATGGTTAAATTAATTTTTCTATATAAATATCATTTTATGGACCTTGAAAATTTTAAAACAATGGAATTCAATTTTTTTAAATAATGAAGTTTCAAATTCAATTTTTCGTCCATCGAAATACTTTCCATGAACTAAACATGGACCTTATCGGATAGTTTTTGTGTGTGGGGGGGGAGCACAAACAAATATATGTTAATGTATACGTTATGTAATGCAAGTTCAAGAATCGGGTGAACTGTTCTATCTTACACGAAATATTGCCTTACTGTAACCTTAATATTACTTTAATGTAATAAAAATGACAGAATATTTCCGTGGGGAAAAGACAGAGATTATGATGCACTGAAAAGAAAAAAAAGATAAAGCTGTTAAAATAAAAATGTGAAATGGTATAGTCTACGAAGAGTTATTTACCTCGACTCACATTTTTTGAATCATGGTTTCTCAAATTATCTGGGTAAAAAAATAAATAATTTTTAAAAGTACCGAGCTAATTTTATTAATTTGTTCAGCTTTCTAAAATTCTTATCTTTTTATATGCATGTCAAGAGAATGAATTGCATTAGTTGAGCTGCAAATAAATGAAAGAAAAGCAAAAATAATGGATAATATTGCCCTTAAAAGGGCATTATTATTCATTTTAATGCTTGTCTTTTTTGTATGTATTATTTGTAAATTTTCTATTTTATTTCAGAAATTTTTAAATAATCGAAAAATAGAAGTGCTTAAAAATATATTACATTAAGAAAATAGTTTGTAATTTTTAAAGCAAAAAAAATCCATTATTATTTTAAGCATTAATTATCCTGGCATACATATTAAAATTTTATTTTTATTCTTTCACGCATTTTAACATCACATAAATTTTCCAATGAATTCATCAAATATTCTCTAACTTATTAGAAATTAATTTAGGTCTAGTAATTGAAAATAATAAACTTTAACACAAGTTTTGATAGCCTTATTTTTAAAAATTTTATTTCATAAATGTTATATTGAATCTTTAAGATTCGTTGAACTTAACTTGTTTATTTAAATATGGCTAATAAAATCTTGTAAGTCACATTTATCTATATTTACTAAGCATGTTTTGCATTTGATTTGCTTGCCAAAGAAATGTGAATCTTTTGTAGGAAATTAAAGATACATCCCATTAGCTTTTCGTTAGTCATTAAGTCATCAATTACGAAACTTTCAGTCAATTACAAAATTATCTGGGGAAACTTTAAAACTATATATGTTGAGTCTGGCATTTCATTAAAGAGTATATGAGTTCAATTCTCACCTCGATTGTGAATATTTTTAGTGGTTCGAGACCCATTTTGAACTGTAGTGTAAGTTTCGAAAGCTCTAATAAGTAAAGCATGATTGTACAGTGGCAAACAAACTAAATATAAACTTTAAATCTTGACTTTATCAGATATAATTTTGATACGTAGTTTTGAGAAGTTAGCTAAAATAACAAATCAAAATTGAAAGAAAAATGCATAGTGAAATATTATGTATAATGAGTTAAAATAAAAGAATTATGTGTAATGAAGCTTTGAATTATTTTGGTGTATAGAATGGTGTGCGTATAATTTTGTATTCAATGCATCGTAGTCAATATCAGCCATGAGTAAGAGCTAAAAAATATATATAAAAATACTTGATCATATTTATCTATGGGAATAAATTCACAAATTATTCGTATTAATTTTGACATCTTATTTGGTTTAGAAAGTAAAACAGTTTAAAATTATTTTTTCTTTTTAATATTAATGTATATCATTGTCTTTTTTAACATAATACTATTTTATAATTCGAATTCAGTCCTTGAAAATAGTTTATTAAAATAAATTTCAAATTTCTAAAATATGATATTATAAAAAGAAATTAATTGAATACAAGATAATAAATTAAAAAAAAATGCTTTCGCTTATACGATCTTTTTCACGAACTTTAAAATTTCTGAATTCTACCTGTTTTTCTTTTGTTAATTTTTTATTTATTTTAATATAGAAAATAAGTCTATATTCTTTTCTTCTCGATGTTGCGTAATATTATCGTACATTTAAAAATTGTTGCAACTATTTTCAAAGCCAGATTAAAGGATATTGTTCTTAATTTTTAATTAAATTATTAAAATTAAATTATTAATTGGAACTAACACCCTCTTTATTGTAATGAATATATAGTTCTACCAAAAAATTTTAATCTATTAAAATATCTCAAACTAAAAATGTTTTAGAAAATATTTAATTTATTTTTGATGCCTTTAAAATATTTTATAAATACGTATTAGAATTTATGAAAAAAACAAATATTGCAAAATATACTTTTGCGTATAATAAGCTCATGTAAGATAGACTGATAATTGCAAGTTGCAAACATAAGAGGACAAAAAAATTTATTCAAATATTTAAAAATCTACACAATAACTGTAATGAAATAAAATTATATATGTTTTGTAGTTTGAATTATAAAAATGTAAAATTCCAATAATTTTTTCATTGGTGTTTACTTAAATATAATTAACACTGAAGTTAATAAAACACAATTATATGATTAAATAAAAAATTCATTGTATTAGGGTTACGTTTAAAAAGGTTCTAACATTGTTATTTAGTTGAACAGAGAATAAATTGTATGCTTTCTAGTTGTAGAACAATGTTTATAAAAGTAGTATAAAGCTTTATTGTCTACGTTACAAAGACATTAAAATAAATTCGTAAATAATAGTAGTTTGAAATGCTATATGCTGGAGTATGTGTCAAAATATAAAAACTAGTTCCGATAGTAATCTTTCTAAAATATAATTTTCGCAATGTTTTTCAATAAAATCCAAAACATTTTAATATGTTTCAAACTAAGCGGATTAATTTAGTATAAAAAACAGAACCAAAATAATGAAAACCGTCTCGGAAGAAACTCTTTTTTTTTCTTATCCTAAATAATAGCGCCTTTTATTCAGGTAAACTTTTGAGTGGCGAAATATCACTCGGAACAGAAATTGTTTTGAAAATAAAAATGAAATTTAAGCCGATTAACTACAGTAATGAGTTTCTTTTTCTTTTCAAAAGGATTTATTCAATGTTTGCTTCCTCTTAAAATTGTTATAAACTTCCAAATTTGGTTACTTAGCAACTAGATATCTCTGTGTTGAAGCTGAATAAGTACGTCTTTATTGAGTGTTTCCATTTGAGATCATGTTTTAGCTGTCAATTAAGGGAAAACTACTCAAATAAATCAAATAAAAACACTGATTGAAAGAGGGAGATTCACTTAATAAATTACTTTGTAGTTTGGGTTAAGGATTCATTCAATGTTTCAATATTTAGTTGATTCTTGCTTTAAAATGATTTATTTTAAAATACAAAAATAAAAAATTACCTTTAAGATAATCCATTAAATTTTAGTAAATGCAAATGAAAAATTATTAAATGGAAGCTTTATTTTTTTCTTTTTATAATTAGAAAGAAACTTGTTTTATTGAATAAGTTTAACTAACAAATATTATGAATAATAGAAAAATGTACCCATAAAGATAAAGTATCGTACCTTATTTTTTCGCATATGCCGGCCAATGGCTGATTTGGTTAGCACTTCTGACTTGTGGATTGTTGATCCGGGTTTGAATCCCGGCTAGGGCATAGACGTTTCCTTTCTCTCTCGCTCTGCGCATTTTTCTTCTGAGATGATGGATGAATATGGCACACCCTATAAACGGCAGCATCTGTTGTTTGAGCTGATCTCATACATGCTTTATCGACGAGAAGTCTGAGGAGTGGACCAACCATAGAAGAGTCTGAACATGACGTTGGGAAACTTGAGCAACTCGAGCTGTAAGCGGATAAGCATTATCATCACTAAACAGCACGTTTTCCCAATCTGCAGCATTCCATGTCACTCGGGCTTAGCACCATTGTAGGAGGAGTCACCGATGTTTGGGTGTTAAAGGCAATACACAAAACGGGTGCTTGAATAGCAGATTCTTTCAGCAAGATATCTGAATGGTTTGTGAAACATCTGGCAACCCTATATCTGGTTGTATCGAGGAACGAGTCACTAAGAGATCCCCAAGTTTGGCACCAATTCGCTTCTGCAAGGCGGATGAAAATTGTTTGTGGAACAACAATCAGCCTTTCATCTGGGTGTATCTTGTAACATGGTATCTACGAACATCTTTTGCATGATAGTTCAATCTTCTCGATTCATCATCTTCATGGTCTTTACTGATCCGGTACACCAACGTGAGTACCATCTGGTGTCCACTGCTCCCAACATGTTCTGGCAGTACACCCCGAATCATCAACCTGGAGATCCGAAAAGCCAAATGTTTTCAAGTCGATGATGAGGCATGTCAATATTTATAAACTTGGAAATGTTTTCTCACATTTCTTCCTTCATTCTCTGCTTACTGAAGCCCTTTTTGTGTCAGCATGTGTTTGTCACGTTTCTGAATCCTGATTACTGAGCCACTGCTGGGTTTTTGGTTATACGCAATGGCACCAAACTTAGATCATTTGCATATCGATCTCATTGATCTAAGTTTGGTATACCTTATATATTTGGTATATATTATTTATATCTTATATAATATTTAATAGGAAAATTTCGCACTTCAATCCTTCTTTCCTCCTGGTGTGCTATTTTCAATGTTCTTGAGTGTATTTCCGTTTCAATGAACCTTTATAGTCACACAAATATCACATAGTTTTATTAGAAAAGCTTTATTTAGACCTGAATTTGACAATTCCATGAAGATTACTTTTGAAAATAATTATTAAATTTTATTTTTTAAATTAATATATCTGTAAATCTTGGCATAATTTGTTTTACTCTGATCCAAAGGATTTTTATATAAAACAGACTTTAAGCTACATGATTTTCCTTTCAGATTTTTTTAAGTAGTTATCTTATTCTACTATTCTTCTTTCAGTACTTTTACAGAGTAATTGAAGTTTTTTTTTTATAAATATATTTAAATTTGCAGTTAACTTATTTTCTATAGGCTTCCAAAGATATCCCGTGACCCTTTCGAATAATATTTACAATAGATCTTCATATGTAGTAGCAATAAATCTCAATTCTGTTATATATAGTTACATTTATTTTATATAAATTACCTGACACTTGTTATTTTTTTCTATTTTTTTCTCCTTAATAGTTTTTCTTGTTTATCATAAAAATTTCTTTCTGTTTATAGTAAAGGCAATTTTAATAAATGGCTTAAATTATTAAAGTTTATAAATAGTGACTTATTGAATTGTTTTTGTATTTCATTAAAAATTTCCCAAGGAAGGTATTTAATTTTATTATATTTTCATCATTGATATTTGAGGAAACTCTATAGCATTCACTCTGACAGATATAAGTGGAAATGAAATGTGAAACGCAGCTTGTTCAGTTTAGGCAGAGAACTAAACATTGAACAATTCAATCCACAAAATATATTAATACCATTAGACTGTATTGAACTTTTTGATCAATTTCCTTCACACCACTTTGTGGACAGCCGCTAAGTGTTAGGATGTTTTAAGTCATTTCACAATGTCCACCATGTAATCTGTTTTCCGGGAGAACTTTTCACAGATAGTGGGTCGTATTCATATATCACAAGGTTAAAAACACAGAATGTTTCTATGCATCCAGACAGAAAGACACTCATGAAAAGGCACAAGCACCATATTTATCTTTCCTTGCTCAATTGTTGCTGGTATTGAACCAAAGACCTTTAGATTTAAAAAGTGGTGTTCTAGAATTATGCAGCAAAAAACTTAATGAATATTCATTGACTAATAAATATGCGTCATGACCGAAAATTATAAAACATTTCAACCCAATTTATATCAAACATCTTCAAATGTGTTTTTAACAATTTAGTTCTTTTATATGATTATATTTTCCCAATGGAGGGCATTATGCAATTGATCCTTCACCACAACAAGGCCTGAATTTGCTACTCATTTAGCGTTATCCGGTGGGCAGCTGTGAATCAAGTCACGGAGACGATAAGAATTACCCACATCATACCACCACAAACCCGTTTATAGGGCGGGCCACATTCATACATCATCTCAGAGAAAGAAAACGTTTGAGACTGAACAAGGATTCGAATCCGGGACCAACAGCCTAGGAGTCAGGAACGCTAACCAATAAACCACCGGCCGGCTTTTATATGAATATTAATGCAGTTGAATCATTTTTTTGTTTTATTAAATTTTAATTCTAAAATTTAAAAAATAATACAGAAAAATATTTCTTTTGTGTTTATTACTTTAATTAACTTATATAAAAAGTAATGTTATGTAAAAAAAGTAATGTAAAAGTTTTACTTCTAATTTGATTATATATAATCTTTCAATGGCTACTTGAATTAAGTCTTTTAAATTATATTTTTTCTAGACACACTTCTTAAAGAAATAGGTTTTATTAGATAATTATACCTAATGACATTATACATCATCCATTCGATGATTCAAAAAAGAAATATCCTTAATTTCTTTACAAGGCTTTTGACACTTACAGATTTCTAAGTTATGTGTCTTTTATATATATAAGAAAAGTAATAATGATTGCCGCTGAGTGTTTATTGTTGACGTGACTCGAGGGACAATAACGTCGACAATTTCTGCATTTTTAGGAGAAACAGTGAATTTCCATTAAAAATAACAGCTGAGCTCTTTGAGGAGCAGCGGCTACAATTTCGAGACCTCATACCACTTAACTTTTGTGATGGGTCATTAATTATGTATACATTGTGTGTGTGTGTTGCGCTAGGAATTGCGACACAAGAACTTAGTTAGACGATGATATATGGATTTCAAATTATCGAAAGATATCAATTCCTAAAAGAGTTTTTGTTGTTGATTCATTCAAGGTGTGAGTTAAATTTATATTTGATTGGTTATTCATTATGAAATTAAAATATTTTTCGTAGAATTTTTTTATAAATGTAGAAGGATGTTGAATTTAATATTCTATTTGGAATTGGTTTGATCACTTTTCAATTTTATCTCCTTCTTTAGGGCTGAATTTTGAACTTCTTTAGAGCTGTAAAATAATTGAAATAAAGTTATGTATATTTAACTATTTAATGAAATCTTTTATTACTTCTAATCGTATTTTAAACTATATATTACTTCATTTTTAGTATTTTGAACACCATTATTTTGTTTTATGTTTGATTAATATACAACTATAGCATTATAGATATTTGGATAGTAGTTTTATTGGAATTTTCGATATCTATATCTCTCTATCTATCTATATATTATATATATATATATATATATATATATATATATATATATA
>JAPDSC010010119.1:811000-829658 GCA_026290005.1 Latrodectus geometricus | reverse complement strand
ATATATATATATATATATATATTAATTATAAATACAGCCATATAAATTGATATAATTTTTAATAAATAACAATTGTTATTTCGTGATTTGTTTTATTTTAAGAATTTACTAAGCATTAAATATAGAATGAATGAATTAAGAATTGAATTAAGGCGATTCAACAAATAATACAAGAACTATGTTTGCGTGAATTTTTATTATTACTTTAATTCTAAATGAGAATGATAACAGTAATGTAAAATAAACTTGTAATAATTTGATTTCTCTTAACTTGTGCCATTTCTCATCTAACAGTATTAGATTTAAATCTATATTTTAATGTTAACCTTTGATAGACAAATTTTTTTTAATTCGACAAATGTCTATATTTTGCTTAATATGAAATATATTTTAAAATTATTTGAAGTTTTAGACATTTCTTTCAAAAATCAGATGATTGACTCACTTATATGATTACATATAAAACATTAATCGTCCATATTCTATAATCTGTTTGGAAATCATTTTTATATTTCCTCTACAAATTTCTAGTTTCACACTATCCACTGTAATAAGAGCAATTTTATTAACAGCTTGAAATTATTTTTTTTTTATATCAAAGCATATTATATTAAAACCAAAATAAAACAAACTGCACAAAAGATGTCATAAAATAAGTTTAATGATCAAGAAGAAAGAAATGCGCCACTTCTTTTAGAATGTTATAATCCTTTGAATAAATATTTAGTAATTAGTATTGCTAAGAAAAATTAAAGAAACGATGAAAAATAATGTAGTTGGATAAATATTGACATTGTAATTATATAAAGATAATTAAATTTGTAAGATAATTGTTCTCAAGGATAGTGAGTTTCAAAGCTTACATAATCAGTTTATATAATTACATTTATAGTATACCGTAGAATGAATAAATTTTTTAGTCTAAGTTAAATAATTTTAAACGTCAGATTTTTCGATGCTTTCGTGTTTTTGCACTATTATATTGCGATTAACTATTATTTTTGTTTCAACATTCACTGTGATATGAGCATATGATCAAAATTCAAAATCCTAAGGATTAATTATTGAGTTTTGTATAAATATTTTCTTTAAGTTTTTGTTTCTGTTTTTATAACAAACTTAAAAAAATGATTAATGCATACTAAAATGTTTTGAGTAAAAATTAATTTAAAATATGTTTCGTATTTTATCTAGATTAATTCATGTCATCTTTGTCAACGTATTAATATATTTGTCATTGGGGGTTTTAGAAAGGATATTTTTATATCATCTACTTCGCATTATTGTTTTGATTATACTTCTCTAAGAGTATCCCATGTTTAAGTGGAGTCGCAAAAGTATATAATCATAAAATTCCCACTCTCCTACTAGAAATATGGATATGCAAAAAAGGAACCAATCTATTCTGCTTTTTAATAGCAGTGGCTGGTATTGAACCTTTGACTTTCCACACTGATAAGCAAAGCCCTGACACGGCGTTTGGTTAAAGTCTTTTTTGAAACTGAGAAGAAAACAAAATTGTAGTGAGGCATTTTAATATTTATTGTGTAAATTGCCTTTCGGGAGAAATTTTCATGGGTAGAGGACCATATTTTCTTGTCGTAAGGGAGAAAACCTGGAAAACTGCAAATAGCCACCCCCACATATACATGCAAAAAGAAGAATTTTAACATCCATCTTTCGTTTTTAACTGTAGCATTTTTGCCAGGGAAAAATATTAATATTTTTCTTTACAGAAAAATATTATTTTTCGGCATATCTCCCATGTAATCCTGACGCATAATCTGCCTTTTGTACGCAAAAATGCGTAAATTGGTTGCTTGTGAATCTTCCGCGATTCATAATTTGCGCCGCAGTAATGCGAATCATTATGTGCTAGAACTTCTTTTGTAAAATAGGATATGTTGTAGATACTCAAAGAAACCTCACAAGAGCTTGTTGTTAGTTAACCTACTATTTAATATCTAAATTAAAGTTATTTCACATGTGCTTTAAATAATAAAATTATTTCATTGAGTCGAAATTGGCTTCAATATAAAGGAATTTCACTATTTGACTGAATACAACTTAATGCTCTTCAAAGCTAAATGTTTTAAAAAACTGTTTTTATGTTTTCACCTTTAAGCATGAACAGCGTGTTTTTGAATCTATTCAAATGTTTCAAAAATCTTTAATTTATTTCAATCTCTATCATTTAGACAGCTTCCCGTTTCACAAGAGTGCAGAAAATACAATAAAACGAAAAAGAAACAATAAAATAATTAGAAAGAAACATTGAACATTTGAAACATAATAGGTAACAATTTAAAAGAGCAAACCAGAGTCTACAATTTAAGGTAATTCATGATATTTCTTACATATTCTAAAAACAATTTAAATAATAATTTAAAACTATATTTTATTAAATATCAGCCAATTATTTATTTGCATTTTAAATCATCTTCTACGTTTCTATGCTCTTAAATTTGTGTCCACAATTGAACAATCATATTGTAATATGCTGTTTGAAGTATATAATCCTTTCTTATTAGAATGCATTGAAATAATTTAAATCAACAAAATATTTTGAATATATAGAAAATCTGAACTAAATTCAATTCTTATTAGAGTGTGAAATGAAATTTGATGTGATGAGCTATTTTATGTTTTTAATTAAATGTTATTTTCTCTTTCAGTGTTACATTTAAATGTAACATTTTTTGTGAATATTTATCCTAGAGAAAAGCCGAGCCAGAATATAAATTGAATTCAAAGAAAATGGCTTTAAAAAATTTGTCGAAAGACCCTACACAAAGGTACCTTTGTAAACGTCAAAAATATCCTGAAATTTTTTAATTTATTTATATCTTCTTATTAAAAGAAATCAATATACTTGATAATGAAAATATCACAACAATCAATAACTAAATGAAAATAAAAAGAAAATTAAATTTTTCCTGCTAAAAATAATTACTCAAACCGAGCATCACTTGAAGTCTTCAAAATTGGATTCTTCACCATCTGAATGAATAAGATTTAGCCAATAAGAATCCAAATTAGAATCTAAATATAGTCAAAGTCTATTGGGTGATAACGTTCTTTCATTGTGCAATTTCTTTGCCTTAGGATACAGCTGCTGTCTCTTTGAAAGTTGATATTATTATTGATTTTGCATCATTTTTTTCCACACTTCCGCACGCGTTCTTACTTATTTCGCAAGACATATTACTATTTATATTTCTTCAACCAAGCATCCATGTCTGAATAGGAGCAAGGTGATACTGCAAACAATTTAATTTTAAGCTCTTAAACACGGTGTCATTTGTTTTGGAAATTTTAACAACCTCTAGTAAAAACGACAAATACAGATATATAGGCACGCAATGTTTTCTACTGGAAATATACCACTTTTGAGAGCAAAAAACCCCGGGTTTTATCTCAGCTGCTATGGAAGAATTGTATTTCTGCTTTCTAAATGAACATCTGAAAGGATAAGTGCTTTGGAGTTTTCCTGGTTTTTTCTCTTGCTTATATATCCCATAATTCGTTGGAAATCCTTTCCCAGAGAAATTACGTGGTAGACATTATAATGCCTTGTAATAAGTAGCCTCAGGTCCATAGGATTCCACAAAGTGGAGTCCTTCATCCAATAATCTGTACTTATAAACTTACTAAATCCCTACTATTAGATCATTCTCTCTATATATAAATATCTTGTTCAAATGTTTATGAAAACACGTGTTATTCATCCATTCAAATATAAATTATTTTAAATTAGTAGTGGATGACACTTGCTGTTTACACAGTTTTTAAATATTAATTGCTTAATTGAATTCAATGAATTAACTTTAGTTTTATATGTGAGAAAAAATATACTATCTTAATAATAAAAATATACTATATTGTGTAGTGGTGCTATCTGTTGTCATCAGCAGTTACTATCTCTATCTTTAGATTTCTTACATTGCCAAATTTATTTATTTTTGTTTTCTTGTAAATGAGTTTATTACTTCTTTCCAAAATTGTGTAGCTTTGAATTATATAAGTGGTGCCATCTGTTGGTAGCAGTTGTTACTATCTATATCTTTACATTTCTTACATTATCAAATTTATTTATTTTTATTTATTTATAAATGAGTTTATTACTTCCTTTGAAAATTCAACATTGTGGCTTTGAAATAAATAAATGAGAGAGATTGAAAGTGTGTATGTGTGAGAGAAATAATTTTTTTAATTAAAAAAAATAAGTTAAAATAAATAAAAAAATAAAGGACTTTCTACTGTATAATGAAATAAAAAAAATCCATCTTGCAATGGCAGTTTTTTGTAGAACGTCGGTGTTATATTTTCAGATCGAATGTCGTAGAAGCAAAAAACAAAATAAACGAATTTGATTAGCGGTTTCATCGCTTGCTACACAAACACACAATATGAAATTTAATAAAATGTAACTGAAATAAAGTTCTTCTTTGTTGACCTAAATAGGAATTGATTTAAATTTTTTTATATACTTATTGTTTAAAATATGAACACTTATTTGTTTCTGTTTGTAGGTATTCTGTGCCTTCCCTTCATCATCTCTCATCCGCCTCCTCCATTCGTAACAGCCCTGGTCTCTCCATTCAGCAACCATTGGACTTTCAGTGAATTCATGTGCATCTAAATGTGATGGCCACGAGTCTCAGAGGAGCGAAGCGGAAGACTCACTCCATCATCCCTCTGGAGCCCATCGGACACTACCGCAACCTCTGCGAAAGGTGAGACACTTACCTGCGGCTACATCACCCCCCGAAGCATGCGCAATATGCATAAAACCACTGCCAACAGCCTGAATATAAATGATCTTAATATTTAATCTCCATCTAATTAAACAATAATCTTATAAATATTTTATGTTCTAGTACTGATTTCAAGACTCAAAATCCTTTTTTCGATAACAATTTTTTGATAGTTCTTAAAATTTATTAATATCACATGTATATCACAGGTGGTTTCAAGTATATTTTTGTTACAAGTGAAATAAATCAAATTGTATTTCATTTTTAAATGCACATCTTGCAAAAATATAGTAAGAATCTAAGGAGAGTTGGGAATTGTTTTTATAATATGTAATGCATTAATTTCAGATAGAAATATTTGATAGATTATATAAAATAATAATTACAATTAATTAAAAAATCTTATTCATTATGGAAAATATTCTAATCCATTGTTGTTAGTTAGACAAATAATAACAATAAATAAGAAAACAATGAATATTTTTCATCACAAATAGAATAAATGAAAACATATTATTCCCTAAATATATTGAAAATATCTTTAGTTTTCTAAAATATAGAATAATTTTAATTTAAAAATTTTTAATACCTTATTTTTAAAAAAAGAATAAAGTTTTTTAAAATTTAAAATATAATGATTTCTTAGACTAACGCAATTTATAAATATAAAATATTCCATGTGTTTAAAATTATTTATGTTTAAAATTTTTTTTAAAATATGCGAATCATTAACGGAATGATTTAGGTTCGCTTTTATCAAATTGTTCAAATAATGATTTTTCACTTATTCTGATCTGCTTATAAATCTGGAACATAACACAGAGTTTATCTCATTAAGAAATTAAGTTTTGAATTTTGAATGTTGTTAATGTTAACATTATATAAATATGGTGTTAGAATTTTAATAATATATATATTTAAACAAAAATATTTTAATGTTTCAAGTCATTTATGTCAACTAATCTCACTAATTTTCTTTCAAATATACTTCTATTCATTTTAAAAATAATGAATGCAATCCAGAAATATAAGTGTTTCTTATAAACTTGCGTTAAAATAAAATGAACATTTCGTATTTTTGAATATAATCTTTTTCCTTAATCTTTAAAATCCTAAAAATTCATCATCAAATAACATGAGAAAATCATGAAATAGAACATATGGAATGGATATATTTCATTTACACAAACACTTGAAATAAAATAAAATTTTATATTTAAATATTTGTTAAAATAAAATTTACTTTTATTATGAACGAATATATTATTCATTTAAAATACGAATTTTATGCTTTCATAAATTATTTTTAAATCGAGAGTAATCTTATCAAAATATTCAAAAATTAGAGACGTTGAGTTTCGTTAGCAAAATTTTATTAACAAATGTGAGTAACAAACTAATATGGAACGTAAATAAATGACAAAATATTAATCTTGTAAATATAGCAATATTTAAACTTTATTTTCTGAACAAACAATTATAATTTTAACGATAATCCTAAATTAAATGTTATAATTTTTTAAGAAACCCTTTTAAATCTATATATTTAGAAAGCTATATAGTGTTTTAAGTAAATATTATATAATGATAAATTAATAAAATGTTTTTATTCCTAAAGGCTTTCAAATCTGTCAGAATGCATTTTAAAATCATTATTAAATTCACATGTCTTGATAAATATATTCCTGTTTTATTAAACTTGAAATGATCAAAATACATTGCCCAATTTTAGTTTTTTTGTTATATTAAAAGTTCTTTTACTTTAAAATGTATAAATTAATAATTAAATTATAGTTAGCGAACAATTTTTAAATAATGCATTAAGTATGTGAAGTGACACAATAAAATTTTTAAAAGATAACCTTTTTTGATTTTTTTTTATATTTAACTGTAATTAATTTATGTATATAAGCAGAGACAATTATTTTTCATCAAATATCTGTACACATAATTAAAATATATTAAAATTATTTTAATTTACAAAAATGTCAAACATTTTACTGAAATGAATCAAATTAAATGTTATGATTTAAAATACAATACAAAATCGACTCCATGTTCAGATATATAAGTTTTCATGAAATGGGAGTTGAAATTTATATTTAAACAACTAGTACAAATAAATAAAATCCATTAAATGAATTTGTTTTTAATAATTTTTAAAAGACAAAACTGTTTTATAATTCAAATAAAAGTAACTAAAAATTTATAAAAATTTGCTCTTATGAGAAACATTAATAAAATTAAAAAAATAATTTAATCATATTAAATAAAAGTAAATTTTAATAGTTTTAATATTTTAGAAAAAACAGTGTTTATTGTCTTATTAAACTCATTATTAAAACAATGTTCCTAAATACATAAGACATGTCGCAAGAATTTGTAGCAGCATGTGAGTTATAAGGTGCTTTTGTAATGAAAATAGTTTTAGGAAATATATGTTTAATTTTATTTTTATGGATAATAAAATTTACTAGTTTGGCAGTTAAAAGCAAAAAAGTGAATGCATAATTTTTTAATTACTTAAAATAAAAATATATAATTTCAGACATTCATATTAAAACAAAACGTCGTTATAAATTCGTAAATTGTCTGCTTAATTAAAAGGAATGAGTTAGTTAAAATAATAGTTTTAAGGTAAAAATATAAAAAAACTTCTCTTATTCAATAACAGAAACAATTATATCGTATTTTATTTATAAGTAATTGATTATTTTTATTCAATGATAAAAAATTGTTATAGTATATTATACTACAGAAAATTACTTTAAAGTATTTAAAAAAAATAAATAAAATTTTTAAATTTTGCAAAATTTTTAATATCAATTATAAATGTATATTCATACATGAATTTGTCTTAATATTTGAGGAATAAAATAAAATTTGAAATTAACAAATTACAATTTTATGTTTTCAATTTCTTTTATTATTTGAAGTTGAAAAAAATTAATTTAAATAAAGTTGCCGATTAAAATATCATTAGGAGGTTAAATTATTTTTTATATTTACTTCGGCTCAATCAAAATAAATATATTTTATTATCTAAAAGTTGAGTTTGATACTTAAAAATCACATTCCTACTTCTTACAGAAAACGTTTTTTTGGTTTATTATCTTAAGAAAACATAATTTTTCTTACAATTTATTTTCTGTACTCTTTTTATTATTTTCAATAAAAATAAATATAAAGAAATCAACTTCAATAATTTTGCTTTGGTGTAGAGTTTAATCTTTCACTGAATCCAATATTAAAAATATTGGTATTTGAAATTTTTAAAAAATAGGGCACATGAAAATAATATTTTCCTTTATTGTTCATAAATTACATAATAAAAGCTCATATAAGAAAAATTGCGTATAAGAAAGCTCATTAGTAATTTTTTTCTTTTTAGACATTATGCCAATCAGTAATTCACGCATCAACAAATTGTTTCATAATTACATTTTCATATTAAACAAGGTGTCTAAAAATAGCTTGTATATATTGAATAATATATTAGGTTGGCGTAAAAGTAATCCATTATTTTTGCGATAGGTGGCTATTGTGATCAATATCTCGTAAAATATCGGTCAAACAATTTCAGCTTTATTCTCGTTGGAAAGGTGACGTTTTGCAATATTAAGCTTTTTTTATACTGTTTTCTTCTCTGTCTATTCAGTTGTGAATTACAGTGTGTTAACAAAGAGAAAATTTGGTCTTTTTACATTTTTTCTGCAATAAAAGAGATATTGCTAAGTCATTAGCTAAAGCTATGGATGGTGTTTATGGTTCCGATACTGTAACAGCTAAGTATGTGAAATTTCGGCATTGTTGATTCATTTAAATTATATTTCATGTCGAAAATGCACCTCCCACAGGTATGTCCATCATCCAAAATGTTGATAAAATCACTGAAATGATCGGTGCAGACTGGCATGCTATTAGTCGAAATATCACATGGAAGCTAAAGATTGACAAGAAAACAATTTTAAAGTGTATAAACAAAGAGAATCCGAATGTTCGTGATGTTGGCTTATAATAGTGACTATTGCATTTATAATCTTGACCTTCTGGTTACCAATACCTTATAATTTCTTTTTGTAAGCGATAGGAATACTGCATGACGTTGGCATTTTTTGGCGTGAAAGTCCATACCATGATGAAAATACCAGTTCTCATCCAACTACTAATGTCGAGGGTGAAAATGTGTTATCTGAAATGATCTGGGTAATCAAATAAATGTTTCCAAGGATATTTCTGTGAAATGGACAACATAGACGAAAATGCAAAGATTTTCTTATTGGAAAATAAAAAAAAAATAAAAATAAAAAAAACCATTTAAATCGTCCTTGCTGATTTAAAATAGCTATAATGTGGATGTTATGATTTATTTATTGCTTGCATAAACAATTATTAATATTTATTGTGCTTTACGTGATGCATGAAATAAATTTATCTTTACTTAATGATTGATAAGTATTTATTTTCTAATAGCGGTATCGAGACAAAATCTCGTAGTATTTATGAAATAACCAATCCCACTAAGATATTCAACAAAATTTTTATTTCAATTGCTTACTGAAAAACTAATTCCACTGATAAATTTCCTTGTTTTGGATGGGTGGACAAAATTGAATATTCAGCATTTTTGAAGGAAACAATTATTTGTTTAGCTAACAGACCAATTATAAGTAAAATAAAGTGACGTATTTTAACCACTTTATGGTTAAAAATACAATAAAGAACATTTAAAAAGGAACTTTTTAACAAATAGATATATAAAAATTAGAAAAGTTTCAATTATACTAATATCTTATAAAGAAAGGAAATATATGACTTCATTTTTTTATTTATTAAATATCAAAATGTGTGAGGCATTTTACAATCATCAATTATATTCTAATAGCTAGTTGATAAAGATGTCATTACTTCCTTATAAGACCGTAAATTTCTTGCTGGATATCGTACTTATATAATTTCTGTAAAATAAAGTGAATAAAGTATGTAGAATTTTTTCCAAGTTAATTTTATTTAAATAACTAACAAAATTTATAGTGGCATTTTATAATTTAAATATTTTTAATTATGACAATGAAAATTTTATTCTTTTATTACTCTTCTTAATTATGACAATTAATATATTTATTTAAAAAATTATATCGATTTAAATCAGCCGTTTTATTTTCAAAGACACATTTGTGTTAATAATATATTACATAAAATTTCCCCAGTTGTTGGTTTGGAAGGAAAAAACGCGATTACCCAATTACGTGAAAGAAAGAGACGTGAAAACTTTAACTCTTAATTTGGAAAATAAAGAAAATTGTTCCCAAAAAAAGGCTAATGCAATTACAGCGCAGGAGAATGAACAGCAAAAAGCTCATCGGAATGTAAACTGATAAGTGTGTCGGGAGAAAAAGTGTAGCAGAGCATTATTTAGCTCTTAATATGGATTAAAAACAAAGCGCTTTTCATTATAAAGAAAGAAAATTTTTAACTTTCGTTATTTCTTTATCTTTGTTAAATTACAAGGGATCAAATCTTGGTATTATATAGAACTAAATAAATTGTGCATGAATTTATCTAATTAGATGAAGATAACATTTTTTGTAAGCATGAAATACATGAGGGAATATCTGAAACTGGACTCTGTAAAGATTTCAGTCACAAACAATTGTCAGTTAGTAGAATTATTTAATGATCATCTTTTACAGTTGTAGATTAATATAGTTGTAATCTAGTACAAATTGAAATTCTAATCTATTATGATTGTATTGATTGATTTAATTAATCTGCCACTCAACAATCTTTTTTTTGCACACGAGAGTTAGAGTTAGATCGGGGCATATAATTTAAAGTATATTCTGAATTTTACCATAAGCAATAAAACTTGCTGTGGGACTTGATCTCACTAACTGTTCAACATAAAGATAGAGCCTAGTAGTTTAGCAGTCAAAGTTAGATTTTTGTTTTTGTCGAATGCCAGCCAGGCTGTCAATATGGGATGCGCTATTCCACTTTTTCAAATGAATCGTAATTTTAATGTGGAGTCCAACTTATTCAGTATACACAAATGCCATAGGTATCCGTTTATATATAGGGTAGCAACTATTTATACTCCATTCATACAAAGAAAAGACAGAAAAGAGAAAATACATATATCCCAACGGAATTCGAACGTAAGACCTCCTATCAGCTGTTAGGCACGCTGACCACTAGACAAGTTGGTTAGCCAGATTTAGATAATAGCATTTAAATGCAAAAAATGTTTTAAGAAATTTTTTAATGTACACAAAAGAGACTTTTCACAAATGAATTTGATTCTTTTTCTTCTCTAGCGTTTTACCCCTCTTGTTGGATTTTCGCTTTCTCTATTGTAATTCTTCTTAATCTCAAATTATAAGCTGATTCTTTCAAATAAATTAAACTTGATAAGCAAATAGGCATTTTTTATATGCCGCATAAAATGGATAGGAGTAGCGAAACTTAATTTGCGTTTTCCCTATTAATATAATATTTGTATTTATAATTAAAAATACAAATAGCATACCATATGATTATAATACAAGCCTATATATAATCAACCAACCATTGTACTTAAAGTTCAAATTTAAATATTTCCAGTTTTAACAATTTTAACAAACACATTCATTTGTGTAGTTAAGTAAAAGCCTTTTCAGAAAATAATATTTATAAATTCATTCTGTTTCATAACAATACACCATTGCTTATTTCATGTGAATATTTAAGAATCAAACGCTAAATCACATCTTGCCTTTTAAAACAAGAGCTGAATAGTTTCTTTGTTTTATACATTGATACATACAGGCATATTGTATAATGCACCAGAATTTGATTTGTAAATGCATAGAAATTTTGTTAACTACAATTATCTTTTTCGTGTACATTTGCAATTCTAATTGGAATAAATTCCATTAAATCCAAGTAAATCACAAGGTTTAATTTATTTAAGAGATCAATAAATTTTATACATATTTGCCTTTGTATTAACTTAATATATGCGCATATTACAATTGGTTTTAGGTTATCATAAAGAATATTGTAAATAGACTATAAATATATAACACACTCAGATGTACATATTTACACACACATATATATATATATATATATATTGTGCATATGGTGAGGGAAATAATGAATAAATTTACATAAAATTTAATTAATTGCATACTTTCTTTATTTAAATACAATGTATTTAATACAATATTATATTTAATGCTATAATATTCTGTTTTATTACTATATTCGAATCAATTGCTATCCTGCAAATTCAAATTTCCTCAAATTCCCTGAACCGTTTTTGTACTTTTAGCAACCCCGTAGCTTGATTTAGATTGTGAAACATGTTCGATACGAAATTGCAGTGAGAAGACTTCCGTTCATGGAGAGGTCATTTGTAAGTTTAAAATAAAATTAATAATTTCATATAAATATGTAATGTGCTATTAAAAAGCACGAAGAAAGGAAAATACATTATAAATAAAGTAGAACCATTTCAAATGGTCGTATAAATAAAATTTTCCGAATTCCGTTTTCCTTTATACTCGTTATGAAACAATTGATAAATTTTGTGATGTAAGTGAAGATAAATATTATATCATATTTATCATTAATTTTATGCAACAACATATTTATTTCAGAATTATACTGCTGCCCAAATATCATTCTCTTAAATAGTACATTACATAAAATAAATGATTTTAAAAGATTGAGATATGTTAAAATAAATTATTTCTTAAATAAATAAGTAAAGAAAAAATGGGTCAGTTGTTCATAGCGAAGAGTTTTTTTGAAATTTTATTGTCATATTAATTGAAGATCACTTACATTCTGTATTTAAAAATTTTCGTATTTTCACAATTAATATAATTTTCCTTTAAACATTGTCTGTACATTATAACTTTGCATTACAAAAAATTTTAAACAACAATATTTTAAAGAAAATTCGAATCAAATTTGTTTTTCTGAGAGAGTTCACAATGTCATGTGAAAGAAAATTATCTGAGATACAAGTTTAAAACATTTGGTTTAGTAAATGTTCTGCAAAACATGAAAGAGGTAATCAAAAAAATTCTTAACCGCGATAGAACAGCTGTTCATAATGTTTAATGTAAAAGAGGTTCCTGTGAAAATATAAGGGATTTTGGGGAAAGAATAAACACTCTCAAAGACAACTTTAACAGACAACTTTTCACGGGTGTAACTGAATGAAATGTATCTTCTTGTAAAATGACACCACAGACAATAAAATTAATCTCACATACTGCAATAAACCTAACTTGAAGAACAAATTTAAATATTTTTCAGAAATCCAAGGTAGTTAAAATATCATGAAAAAGATTAGACAAAATCAGTTAAAGAGTTGATCATGTACATACACAGTAAAAGTATTTTTCTGGTAAAAGAAAATTCCGTTAAGGTGTCTTGAACTGTAATATTTAACATTGGCATGATATAAGAGCTGAAGTTCAAGCTTTCTTTTGTAGATAGTTTAGAGTAGTAGTCGCAGTCAGTTTGTGATGTGGTGGAGAATTTTTGCATATCATGGGATATTGAAACTACAAAGACTACCTTGAAAAATAGAGTTGCTATCAATAACTAATTCACCAAAATTTTATGCAGTTTAATTGGCTTTTTAAAAAAGTCAAATTGGAAATTTCAGCAAAATAATGCGACATGTCATATCTTAAAATAGGCTACAAAGGTTTCAGAAAGGTAGAACCAGGGTCTTAAGTTGGGTAATCTATAATCTCAGTTTGAATTACCAAATGTCTAGAATTGTAATTTGACTCACCAGTTTGATATCAAAGATTGTCAAAATGAATCCTTGTTGGAATCAAAAATTGATACCATGGATAAATGGGCTAAAATTATCAAAAAACAAAAACATTATCTCAAGGAAAATCACATATATGCAATTATCTAGTAAAATGCTAGATCAAAATCTTTTTTTATTTTTCAAAGAACAACTTATTTATGTTTTGACTATGTGGTCCTTTACGATTGTAGACAAATATTAAAATGTAAAATAATTAAAACTATTGATAAGATAACTAGAATGGTTAAATATCTTCAAAACTAATACGTATATATTTATTATTTCATCTACTGACAACTCAACTTAATTTATTTAAAAATAATTTTACCTGTAATAAACATCACAAAAGCCACTGATGTCATAATAATCTTCATGCAAGCATATTTAAAATATTATGTAAACTTACAATATGCATTTTGCTGTTGTAATGCCTTAGAGAAAGTTTATGTGGAAAAAGTGTTTTTCTGAAACGCTTTTCCCAAGAAGTTCTTTGCAATCATCCTGAATTATCTGTTTTTCTTTATCATCTTTTTCTTTTATCCGCTATCTTAGGTATCTTCAAAGATGGTTCGATAAAGGAAGAAGAGAAAGCCTGTTTCTTCTCTTAAAATTGTAACTTCTTGTATATATATATATATATATATATATATATATATATATATATATATATATATATATATATATATATAAAGGAAAGTTTTACTTTGATGTTGCTGAAAACAAAGTAAAAATTTATTCGATAAAAGATACTTCCAAAATGGGAAAAGTAGTTCGTTAACTTGTGAGAACAGATACAGACATGTAGTAAAAAACAGAAAAACAAGTACATGAAACAAATATATAAGTTAAGAATGATGGAGTCTAGGAGCAATTTTATATATTAAAACGAGATAGAAAGTCTATGGCTGGATTTGCGATCTGATAAGTTACAGTTGTTTTATTTTTGCGAGTGGTTTGATATGATTTTCATTATCTCATCTTTGAGTACTCTTTTTGGAATACATAAAAAGTTTGTTATCATTTATTATTATTTTTAATTTCTAAATAAAAATGACACTAAACTGTTTTTGTATGTTTTTATAATAGACCAAAATCATATATAATAGAAATTTATTAATAGAATTTTTTATTTTTCTATGTGTTGGTCCTTAGTTGGAAAATGCGCAGAAAAAGTAAAACTAACCCAGCTTATTTTTAAATAAAATTCTATAAAAAAAGTTCTTAGGAGGAATTTTGATTTCTGAGTTAAATATGTTTATTTTTTCTATTAAAATTATTATATATTATTTATAAAAAAATTTTGATGTTAAACTATAATTGATTATTACCTTGGTAATAATAGGTGCAGCTAGCCCGTCCCCGGGTTGAAATCCTGGTTTAAGCATGGATATTTTCTTTCTCTGTGTTTCTTTGTCATTTCTCCTGAGGTGATGTATGAATGTTGCTCACCCTATAAACGGGTTTGTGGTGGTGTGAAGGTGGGTAATGCTACTCACTTCCGTGACTTGGTTCACAGGTGCCTACTGGGTAACGTTAAATGAGTAGCCATTTCTGGCCTTGTCAATCACCCAGTGCCCGCCATTAGAAAAAAATAATACCCGTGAACTGAAAAATTTTCATCATTTTTAAAATTTTGGTCTTAATATTTTGTGTTATCAGTAATAAAGTGAAAATTGTTTTTTGGAAAGTGTTTCACGAAGTTTCAAATGAGTATAATCATGAAATATACATTATCTGCTATAAAAATGGATTTGTGTCACTCCGTGTCTTTCATTCATTATTTCCACTGATTTCATTGAGTTTGAAAAAAATAAGCAAGTTATTATAGTCTTCCTTACTTTGCATTAAAGGAAAGTTTTTTTGAAAGGGAATATTCGTGATGAAATAAATAAATGAAAGAAAATAATTGGAAAAGCTAAAAAAAAAATCACAATAAAAATTGTATAAATAAATAATAAATAGCTCACAATATAACAAAAATTAAAAACAGATAAAAGTTAATAAAAATTTAAAGCTATTGAAACAATACAATAAAGATTTTTAGAAATATATCTACAGGAATGGTACATAATTGCTTGAAACATTTTTATACATTTTTGAAATTTAGATACAAATTGATTATACATTTTTAAGTAAAATATCTTATTTTTTAGTTTGAGTAATTAATGAATAATAAAAAATAAAGAAATTTGAGCTCAATAAATATAAGAAAATAAAAGAAAGTAGGGGATTTTGTAAATAACTTACAAGATATATCACGAAATTACTAGCATAACGCTTACATAATTCGGTATTATTAGTAAAATTTACTACATTTTTCTATGTACATAAAAAAGAGATAAAACTTCTTATTCGTCAGTTTTTTGTATGTAATGAATTAATCAATTATAAAAATTATAAACTCAGAATAAAAATATAATGAAAATATAAAATTTAAAAAAGAAAATAAAAAATTTTATAAATATGTTACGGTGAATAGCACATAATTCTTAGCAATATTTTCGTATGTTTTTGAAATAGTTGTGCACTTTTAACTTTTTTATATAAATTTATTAATTTTTTATGTGCATAAATTTTTTAAGTTTATAAATCTATTATATTTTTTTATGTGTATAGAAATATAAAAAGTTTTTGTCTGTAGTTTAAAAAAGTAGTAAATAATTAAATTATAAAAAAAATTGTGAGAAAAAATGAAGAATTTCGTAAATATGTTACAGTGAACAGTATGTAATTGTTAGCAACAATTTCACAAGCATTTGTAATTTCCTTACACATATATTGCAATTTTTATACATATTACAAAAATGTTAAATTCTTCTATGTTTATTTCAGATTCACATATTTTTATGTTTTAAAGATAGTTACATAAAAATAATTGTTTCCCAGAAAAATAGAATTTTTCTTCAAGTCATTAAATAATTTTTACGACTTACAAGTTAAAATTTAAAAAATACGTTTTTAAATTATTTTTCTTGCGTACATATTGCATTTTTATAATTGAGACTTTTCTATGTATGCTTTAACGGGGATAGTTTTCTTTAGAATTACATACACTTTCTCAAGAAATTCGTCTTTATGACCTCCTGTTTTATGAAACGTTATACAAAGCTCTAAAAAATCTTAAACAAACTAATGTTAGTTTATTTCATGCATATGTGTCAAATAAGCAGCACTGAAATACAAACTTTCCACTGAAACTTCTACTTTCGGACCTAAGAGATGGAGATTTATTTTCTTCTAGAGATCGTTAAAATTGCATTTTTTATGACCATTAAATGGCAGACTTACAACATCTGTAGAATGATATGTTGTAAAACTTTCTGAGCTGTTATTTAAGTTTATGTGAGTCATATTTTCCTTAAAGTCAAAATACACAGCATTTAGCATAATAAGAAGCAACATATAGGATGATATTCCACATGACATTGTAAATTTTAAAATAAATTTTAAAATAAATGATTACAATTTAGAATATTTTGTGTATGTTTTAGGATTAAATTATTAATATGGATTCATATTTATTTTTAAAACTTTATATTAAATAATGATTAAATAATTTTTAAAATAAGATTATAGCATGCGATATATTACAATGTAACTATCTTTATAGGTTACATTAATCAATAGATATGGTATTTTTTAAGAAAAAAGATATTATGACATTTTAAGTTTTCTATAGATTTTCTTCTAAGAAACTAAAATTGAAGCGTAAAATTTTTAATTGGAGAAAACTGCAAAAAATTAACTATTTTTTTTTAGAAATAAGGTTTTTTAATGTTTTCAATTCTTATGTAAGTTCTGCATTAGACACTAAACTGGAAACAGATTGTGTGTTTATCTTAAAATATAGGAAATAAACATCGATTATAAATTTTCAAAATATTATTTATTATTATATTATATTATTATTTATTATTCAAAATATAAAAAATTATTATATTAAAGTAAACATTGGTGCCTTATTTTAAAGAAATGCTTTCAACAATAATGAGATTAGAAAATAAATAATAGCGATATATTATATTGAATTGAAATTAACATTATTTTCTTCTTTTACCCTTTAAGTATATTGACGTGTGAGACTCATAATCTATCTACTTCGGTGAAATTATGGTCTTCATCTGAATTTAAGAAAATTTAGTTTCATTTGTGTATTTACTTTGAAACAGAAATACTTTTTCAAAAATATGTTTATATAATTCTTATAAATATATTTTTGAAGCAGTATTTTACATTAAGCATATTTCAAATAAATGTACTACTTTTACATATTAATCCATTTAGTTAACATTAAATCCACCCTTTGGGTATAAAAATCTTCAGATGATTCAATTTTGTAAGAGTTAATGAGAAAAAGGTAATATGTATATTGTATTGATATTTGTAACGCATTTATTTTTAATAAAAAAAATATCATAAACACACTATGCAAATTAATACCATAAACGAATATTGGCAAGGCACATTAGTGCAATAAATTTCGAAATCCACATAACAATTAACGATATTGCATATAATATAATTCTGCAATATTACAAGCTGCATATTGAAAGAGAAGAGTTCAATTGATTCTAATTTGATAAATACAATTTCGAAGAGATCAAAAAAATTCCACCGTTGTATTAAAATGAGAAAAAATTAAGAAATTTTTATTAAGTCTCAGTCTCACTCAATTAAAGATTTCAGATTCATTATGTTTTCAGAAAAAAATGGAGTAAAACAATAATTTTTCCAAGTGTTTTCAAAGTTTAGGATTTGAACCGCTCAATATTTTGTTAAATATCAGCAATTTTAGTGTAATAAGATATTTCTATTAAAATAAAGTTTAACAGACAAACAAATCAAGATAAATTATACAAGGTATCAACAATTTTGATGTTTAATAATTTATAAAATAATATATTTAAAGTAATAGCATTCCTGGTTAAATGTATTTAAAAAGTTCCATGACTTTAGTCAATGGATATAAACGTGTATTCTAACATCATGCAGAGAATGTGAAGACAAAAGCCGTTTGCAAGTTGTGCAAAGAGAAGCATAATTGAGCTATAGCATCAATAATACTGGCATTCAGTAATAC
>JAPDSC010010119.1:748700-791738 GCA_026290005.1 Latrodectus geometricus | reverse complement strand
TGTGACTAAATTGCATGACAGCCCAGTAGGGCCAATGCCTAAGTTCTCCTATTTGTTTTCTTAAACGAGGGTCTTGGGCTGCGAAGCATATATCCTAGTTAGTCAGCCTAATGCGAAAACCACAGTGTTTAGTCCCCATGCATATTTGGTACTCAGTTTTATCGACCCCCTGAAGGGATGAAAGCCTGAGTCGACCTCACCCATCCTCAACCTAAGGCTGGAAAACGTGAAACACTACCATTACGCCACCGGGTGTATTGATATATATATATATATATATAAAGTAATAATTAAAATAAAATATATATGGCAGCTTTATATTTATTACTTGTATTTCGTATTAGCCAGAGGTATTTCGTGGTTCGATGTAGAAATGGGTTCCCTTGGTTTGGCGATAAATGTTGGGCATAAAATTAAATTCCTGGTAAGCCTTGTATTTTCAACCTTGGTAAATCTAGTAAATTACAAAGCTTTTATTCTATAAAAAATATTAATTAACTCAATTATATTATCTTATCAAAAGGCGTATTTAACTTAAATCATTTACGTTTTATGAAGAAAATTGTGAAAATTCACCAAAATTTATCTTTGAGTAGCGGGCATTTTATTACTCCCATTTTGGTGTCTATCTTGGCTAAACTAATCTTTTTATTTGTGTGTCACCAAATTTCGAAATCTTCTAAAGTGTTCCACAACAAAAAAAGTTTAAGAAATGCACAATAATTCTTTGCTGGTTGGTAAAATGAAAAAACCGGAGCTGTACATAGCCAACTCAAATGTTCACTTCGTTGCTTGGTCATGGGTCAAAACGACGGCTCGGTAAAATTTAATTGTCAAAAACAAGCAGTGGAACACAATTACAGTAGTCTAACCTAGAATTTAAAAAGCTACGTGAAAGTTAAAATTACGAAATTGTATTTATTTTTACAAACATCATACTCACGAAAAGAAAATTGTTTTTAAAGATTCTATTACCCTATTTCATTGCGATAAATACAAAAGTACTATTACACGCTTTGTATCAAATGGGAAATATTTTTTATTCGGAATTGAAAAAGTAGAACCTTTCCAGCACTCATGTTGCATGGACGGCAGTAAATCACGATGAAAACATTTGCCACATTTTTTTATACGATATTTGCTGACCAGAAGGAAAGCTCCATCAATAAACGTTGGCATTCTATATATCTCTTGATAAGTTATGAGCTTACTTATAAAATAAACGGTCAACAGGAGAAATTTAGTCCTGACCAATAGAATACTACGTGAAAACATTTTTGTGATACCAGGGAAACAGTCAGCTGTAAATTTTAAAGGAAATAAATTGATTGAGAGTGTAAATGTATGATAAATAATGAAGCAATTCATTTTGTTTTTTGTTGATTAGGAATTTATGAATAAAGATATCGTGAATATTTATTCAAAAACAATTATTACGAAACATTAGAATCAAAACAACAGTTTCTTATACTTTTTTTATTTCTTATTTTTTATACAAGTTTTTTATTTTATTTATTTCTTATACAAGTGTTTTATAGACTTATAATTACACTACTGGCCATTAAAATTGCATCACTAGGAAGAAATGCAGATAACAAAATGATATTTATTGGACAAATATATTATACTAGAAATAACAAATGATTAAATTTTCAAAACATTTGACTGGATAGATCCTGAGAAATCAGTACCCAGAACAACCACCTCTGGCAGTAATAATAGCAATTATACGCCTGGGCATTGATACAAACAGAGATTGGATTGCATGTACAGGTACAGATGCCCATGCAGCTTCAACACGATGCCACAGTTCATCAACTGTAGTGACTGGCATTTGGTGTCAAGCCAGTCGCTCGGCAACCATTGACCAGACGTTTTCTATTAGTGAAAGATCTGGATAACGTGCTGGCCAGGGCAACAGCCGAACATGTTCCGTATCAAGGAAGGTCCGTACAATACCGGCAACATGAACTCGGGCATTATCCTGCTGAAACGTAGGGTTTCGCAGGGCTCGAATAAAGGGTAGAGCCACGGGTCGTAACACACCAGAAATGTAACGTGCATTGTTCAAAGCACCGTCAATGCGAACATGAGGTGACCGAGACATGTATCCAATGGCACCCCATACCATCAGGCCAGGTGATGGGCCAGTATGACGATGACGAATGCACGCTGCCAGTGTGCGTTCACCACGATGCCGCCAAACACGGATGCGATCATCATGATGCTGTACATAGAACCTGGATTCATCTGAAAAGATGACGTCTCGCCATTCGTGCGCCCAGGTTCGTCGTTGATCACACCATTGAAGGCGCTCTTGTCTATGACGCGGCGTCAAGGGAAGCCGCAGCCAGGGTCTCCGAGATGAGAGTCCATCTGCTGCAAACGTCGTCGAACTGTTCGTGCAGACACTTGTTGTTTTCCAAACGACCCCGTTTCTTGACTCACGGCACTTGACGTGGTTGCAAGATCCATTACGGCCATGCGGATAATATACTTGTCTTCTCGGCTGCTAGTGATAGGTGGCCGTTGAGATCCCTCATGGCGTTCCGTATTACCGTCCTGAACCCATCAATTCCATATTCTGCTAACAGTCATTGGATCTCGACCGACGCGAGCAGCAATACTGCGATAAGATAAACCGCAATCGCGGTACGCTACAATTCGACCTTTATCAAAGTCAGAAATGTGCTGGTACGCATTTCTCCTTCTTACACGAGGCATCACAACAACTTTCCACCAGGCAACAACGTTGAAATGCAATTTGTGTATGAGGAACCGGCTGAACAATTTCCTCATTTAAACGCAATGTAGGTGTCACTACTGGCGCCTGCTTTGTCTGAATGCGCTGAAAAGCTAATTATTTGCATATCACAGCACCTCCTTCCTTTCGTATAAATTTCACGTCTGTAGCATGTCGCCTTCTTAGTGTAGCAATTTTAATGGGCAGTAGTGTACATGGATTTATAATTACAATTCTTAAAAGTTTTTTTTAAGGAACAGCAACATAGATTCCAGACAAACTCATACTTTCTGCTTACATTTACTTATTAATAGTTTAACTGGTATTTATTATAATAGGCATGCAAATAACACATTTTATCACTTTTTAAAGCATTATCATAAGTAGCTAGCAAAACTGGCAAATGAAGGTGTGGTTTGCCTTCAGTTTAACAGCTTGCATATTCGATTCTTACATTAGAGAAAGATTTTATAGATCTGTTTTAATTTTAAACGGTAGATCTTGGTTGAGTAAGCATTCGTGTATAAGAGATAGGACGACAAATTAATCTACTTACAGAGGTAGAGCACCTACCCACTTAGATACCTAAACTAAACTAAACTCTGTTGCAGGACAGCCTATAAAGGAGAACCAAGGCCTACATAGCCCATATCTATTTTTTTGACCTAGTATTTGGGTTGCGAAACATGTATCCCAGATAGGTGGTCAGCCTTATGTGAATCCATCAGTGTTTAGTTCCCAAGAGTGCTTAGTACTCAATTTTATCAGCCCACTAAAGGGATGAAAAACTGTGTCATCGCCCGATTATAGAACTTCCAACATTTGTTAGATACCTACAGGAGGAATTAATCTACCTACAGGAGTTTATCTAGGAGGAATTAAACCTATTATGCAAAAGATAGGGTGACAAAGTATTTACATACAAAGTAGATTACCAATATACTTACAGGAGGATTTAATCTACCTACACAGGAGTAAATCTTGATTGAGTTAGACTTTGTATGCGAAAGATTGGATGAAAAATAAATCTACCTACAGGAGGAATTCCGCGGTGGCCCGTTTGGTTAGGTCGTCGATCTCGTTACTGAAAGTTGGTGAGTTCGAATTCAGGTTTAGCCGAAAATCCTCCATGTTCCTATTGCAAATTAATACCTCTGGGGGTGGTTAGAGCCAGTCTTTGGTTCTTCACTGGTTTCAATGTCTAAATTGGAAGATTTAGATGGGGCTGCCATCTATGAGCCAAAAGTCGTACTCCCACCTTCGTATGCGTGTGCTCTATTCAACAACGGAAGACGCTCTCTCTCTAACTTCACTTGCCTAATCTCTGACGGGAAGGCCTGGCGTCAAAAATAACTATTTTAAATCATTTTTATTAAAGTAAGTGTATAAGATAACATTTTTTTTCAGTATGACATAAGTGTTACTTTTCATTAGTGTCAATATCAAATGAATGAAATGGCTGATTTATAGTAGATTTTTTGACTTTTAATGTCATTGGATTTTTGGAGAACTCAGCTGGCTACAGTGTTTATTTTTAGGCGTTATTCTTTTTCAAAATTTAATTTAAAACTTAAAAATTCTGCTTAGTTAATTTTTGATTCTACATTGATTCTATTTTAAAATTTTGATTTAGATTTCTAATAGATCACATCATCTGCAAATTAAAAATTCTCAAATAACATAACAATAAGCTTTTCAAAGGAAGAATGCATGAATTTTTTTTAAATGACTAAAACAAAATATCACCGAAAAAATTTCTAATAGCCTTATACATTTTCTATGATAATGAATCCAATTAATTAATATTATTTATATTGACTCTTATTCAATTCATTTCCTGTACTGTGTACATGTGTATTTGTGTAGTTTATTTAAATAACTATGATATGCATAGCACAATTTTTTGCCATGGTTATGTATATTCTTGCATACAATACAAAAAATGGAAATATTATAATTCCCAATAGTTTTAACTTTGTAGCTAAATGTTATAATAAACCAAATTAAAAATTATTTTAACGGATTGAAATGAAATTACGGTGTAAAATATTTTATGTTTCTTAAATTCGTTGAAAATTATGAAACCTAATATAACAAAATTAATTTTTAATTTTGAACTTTATAAAATTTTATCCTTAATTCAATTTACAATTTGCGTTACAAATTATAACACAGGTACAAAGCAAAATAATTTGTTTCGTTTTATAATTTATTTATTTATTAAAAAAAAAAAAAAAACTGCAATACATTTTTTTACTTTAAGCATAATATTTATTATTGATATTTTTATTTGTTTGTAACTATTTTAAAACCTATAAAACAAATATTTTTATTTTCCTGTAGACCATAAAAGCTTAAGATAAATATAAATTAAAATTATTCTTCATAAATTGAGAAAAAGTTACACTGTAAAATACTTTTTTTTATATTTATAGATTAAATATCACTTTAATTTTAACTCGGTAGCATATAAAATTTCGAAACTAATTCAAATAAAAAACTAATTTTTATAAATTTTGACGTAGTTACAAAGAAAAGTATTTTTATTTTAAAGTGTTTTTGCTCTAGATATCTAAAAAACAATTAAATTTAAAAAAATGAAGTTACAATTCACTCTTAATTATTTAAAAAGCAATCATTTGGTAAAATATTTTTTTTTGTTCTATAACTTCTTAGAAAAGTTGGAAAATTATTTTATGATTTTTTAAAAGGTACCAAAAAAAATTTTTTTTACAGAATAATCTCTTCTATTATGAATTTTTATTACAACATCATTAATTTATGAATTTTATTTAAAAAAATACTATACAAAATATCATTTTCTATAATTTTAATTGATTAAAATTTATAATTAACTCAAATAATCCCACAATTTTAAATGTTGAAGAAAATTACAAAACAAAATATTTTTTTTTCTTTTTTAAGGGCTCAGAAAAACTACAAAATTATATAAAACTTTTTAAAAGGTCTGAATTTTTTATTTTAATATAAAAATTTATTCATTATTTTAAAATATTATCCTGCTAATTATTTTTATTTTCCTAAAATTATTTTGTAACATTTTTTGAAAGTTAATAAATATTACAAAACAAAATAACTTTGATTGCTACAATTTTTGACGTTGAAAAGCTTAAAACTGTTTATATTAATAATTAATTTAATAATTTAGGACAAATTTATACAATTCCACATCACCTGCGTGTATTATTTCAAAGTTCTTTTGTGAACGAGAATAAAACTTCTGAAAGTGAAATCACTGAATGGCAGCGGATACCAGGGGTAAAATAGTTGCTTTCAGATTAAAGACTAAAAGAAATGCTTTTGAAACGAATCAAAATAAAAATGGAACGTGACAGGTGCTTACCTTTCACGCAGAGGAAGTAAATTATACTGCTTCGAATCGTATTGGGAAACATTTAGAATCGCACAAATATTTCAGTTTTTGAATCGATGAAGCTGTTCGAAGCGGACACTGGTTATAAAAAAAATTAAGGAGAATAAAACGAAATGCCATAAATAAATATCCTCGAACCCAAATGTCCGCAGCGTGTCATAAACTAACCCGGAGGGAAATATATCAGCAATAGGAGAATATTAATGTGTTTACGAATTGAAACCAAATATGGTATCTTTCAATAATCAGTGAGAAAATATTAAAAAAAAGTTTCATGAACTAAAAATTATTTTTTTTTATAATTTTTAAAACAATGTGTATAGCTGGAGAAGTAAAATTAATACAACAAGACATTATCTAAGAGCTAAAATTACCTAATGTAAAAAATATTGGTACATAATCAATCTCATTTGTCATTAATACGGTAAGCCTTCAATTTGTTACGTACTAAGGAAAGTTGTTATTGCACAAGCAGGCTTCTCTGTACCTAGCAGGGACCAAAAAGAAGTATCTCGAATATTTGTTCTGCCACCCGCAGAGGTATCATTTCACTTGGAGGACATTGCGACCACGACATATTTCACATACTCCACCGCCTTTAACGAACACGACTAATCTTTAGTTAAGCCGGTATTCAATCTCACTACTTTCCGGAGACGAGAAAGACGACTTAACCAACCAATTTGATTCCCAGAAAAACTTTTTGTTAATAGTTATCCATATTCACGTGTCGCAAAGGATGAAATAGAAATCTCTCAAGCACTCACCACAAAAAACATGTAAATAGAAAGCAAAAAATGCATTATTCCTTTTGTGTTGTTCAATGGTGGCTGGAATTGAACTTAGGAATTTCACAATGAAAAGCTACATTAGCTTCCTGATCCTGTTCTAGAATCTTGAACTGATTGATAAAATTCTTATTCCAGAATATTTAGTTTATGTTCAGGAATAACAATTTATATTGATATACACACTTACGACTAGTCAATGATGATTGAAAATAGTATTAGAAATAATTTTGCTAAATGTTAGTTTGAGGAAAAAGAAATCCATCATTTTTGGGTAAAATTCTAGGCTTTATTTAACATGTTTTTAATTAGCTTAGTATAAGTGATTTCAATATGTTTTGTGACTCATCTTTTGCATCTGGACTGCTAACAACTTTGGATATTTTGAACCAGTGCGAGATGCATCTTTAACATCCAATATACCTGAATGGAATCGATGAAACTAAAATGACACGTCATTGGCTGCTACGTTAACGAGGTGATAAAGACCATTCCCAACTTTCAACTGCCTGACTTCTATTTTAATTTTATTAAAGAAAAAAAGAAAACGTGAATGTACAGAATTTTCTCTTGGTTCGTTCGATTTTAAACACCCTGTACCTTATTAATGAATAGACCAAATAAAAAGCAGCAAAATATATTTTTAGTGGGAAATGTGATCTTTATAACGAGCACAAATCTGAAATAGTGTGTTCGATGCTGAACTAAATATCAAACACTACAATCATTATTATTTTCCGAAATGTAATGTTTAAATTTGCCTAAGAGTTAAATATAACTTAACTGACTTTCTAATTTAAGATATAAGTTCTTATTAAAATAAAAACGGACACTAAAGTTTCCGAATTCTTATTTTGCAATTTAAATACATGCACATAAGATGATTATACAGATTTCTTTGCATGAAGTTATGTTTTAACCCCAATTTGATTGATTTTTAATGATTAGAAATTTGTACATTATGTTTTATGTTAATCTCAGAAAATTATACAAAAATATTTCGATTTATTGTAAAAATAATATACTCCAATAAAAATAATAATATCCATTTAATTAATGAAGATATTAAAAATAATGAAACATGACACAAACGCAACAGATTGTGAAAGTTAAAAGTGATGCAAAGGAAAGACATCTTATTCTATTTGAAATTTTTATTTCTACTCTATCAGTGTGTGAGTAAACCTTTGAAATCAGAAAGAAAATCTGAAATAAATATTGCACAATTCAGAATTTTCCTTAAGAAACTAATAACGAAATGAATAATTTTGTAAGTACTTCTACAAATTAAAGATCTCCATTAATTAAATGTTGCTTAAGAGTTATTTAACATTTAATTTATGGAGATCTTCGCTTAAGAATGGAGAATATTCAATAACGGAGAATATTTAAGAATGAAGAATTAATTGAAATGATGCAGATTTTATTCTAAATCATTTTTTTATGTCATTAACGTTTACTTTATAAATTTTTTCTTATTTTGCACTTTTATAATAGACAGAAACATTTTGAAGCATTTAATAAAAATATAAATTAAATTTTGTCATTTCTTGTTGTATTTTTACTCAAACTCATTCATCTTGTTTTATTTTCTTACATAATTTATTAATTTTGTTTAATTTGTAATGTAATTTCATAATCTCCATTACTTAGACATGTATGAAACAAAATATATGAAACAAATTACTTTAAAAATTCATTCTTATTGCTTGGGGTCTACTCAACGGCCTCAGGCCGTTATTAGACATTTTAATCACCAACACTTAATTGTCTTTAGAAAGGATAGTGAGCTGGATTCATAAGTCGAAAGGGAGAAAACCTGGAAAACTCACAAGCAGCTACTCCGACAGACGTGCAAACAGAAGGTAGAAGCGAAATCTCGATCTTCCATTGTTCTGCAGTGATTGGTATCAAACCTTGAAACTTTTGCTCTGAAGAGAGCTAACCAACCACTAGAATACTGCTATCCTTTTTATTGGTTAGATTATTATTAGGAGGTTTATAATTGTATTTTGTTCCAAATGCTTTAAGCCCAATAATACTGTCAATTACATTTGTTTGGATAGCTAACTCTATCTATAAATTCCAACGACTCCTTAATAGAATTATGGTGTGAATCTACATGATTTAATTGCAGGAATCGAGCAAATAACTCTCAAGACTAGGATTATTTCGATATAAATAATTTTACAATGAAAATAATAATGCTGCATTTAAAAGTGTTACGGAAATGTTAATCAATCTCTAATAATAAATTCAAATTTACAATAAGAAATTGAAAACAACTATGACGAAACGTATTTCATAGATATGAAGTTAAAATAGTTTGCGACGTGAAATGAAGTAAATGAATTTTAGAGGATTGGATAGTTTATCAAGCTAAATTCATGTATTGAAATCTACATTTTAATGTACATTTCAAGTCCTTAAAATCATCTTTAAGGGAACACATCATATAGGAATTGAAACAAAAATAACTGTTTCCAGTTCGCTGTAACATAGAGTAAAAATATTGAGTGTATTTCTTATGATGGAACAAGCATTATTTTCCAGAAGAATGCTTATCACAAAATAATTAATTGTCCAAGCAAAAGTAATAAACTATGAATGTGTTGCCACATTTTTCTTTAGCTTTTCTAGTAATACTTCAATATACGTATGATTGCAATGTTTTTAAGATAAAATTTCTTTAACGAGATTTGATATTATGTAATAAAAATGACATTTCATATTTGAATTTATATGCTGACTTAGTAAGTATGTATAATGAGAGAAACATTTTATAGAGAGAATTTATTCTAATTTTATATACAGACTCTACAATAAAGTTCGTAGAAGAATTGAATTTAAATTTAATAAATCTAATTTTTTTAATATTCAATTTGTAATAATAATGTGGCTTCTTTATAAAAATATTATACATAACCATATTTACATTAATATATATATATATATATATATATATATATATATATATATATACTACTGGCCATTAAAATTGCTACACCAGGAAGAAATACAGATAACAAAATGATATTTATTGGACAAATATATTATATTAGAAATAACAAGTGATAAAATTTTCAAAAACTTTGGCTGGATAGATCCTGAGAAATCAGTACCCAGAACAACCACCTCTGGCAGTAATAACAGCAGTTATACGCCTGGGCATTAAGTCAAACACAGATTGGATTGCATGTACAGGTACAGATACCCATGCAGCTTCAACACGATGTCACAGTTCATCAACGGTAGTGACTGGCGTTTGGTGACGAGCCAGTCGCTCGGCAACCATTGACCAGATGTTTTTTATTGGTGAAAGATCTGGAGAACGTGCTTGCCAGGGCAACAGCCGAACATGTTCCGTATCAAGGAAGGTCCGTACAATACCGGCAACATGCGGTCGGGCATTATGCTGCTGAAACGTAGGGTTTCGCAGGGCTCGAATAAAGGGTAGAGCCACGGGTCGTAACACACCAGAAATAAAACGTGCACTGTTCAAAGCATCGTCAATGTGAACAAGAGGTGACCGTGACGTGTATCCAATGGCACCTCATACCATCACGCCAGGTGATGGGCCAGTATGACGATGACGAAATCACGCTGCCAGTGTGCGTTCATCATGATGCCGCCAAACACGGATGCGACCATCATGATGCTGTACACAGAACCTGGATTCATCTGAAAAGATGACGTCTCGCCATTCGTGCGCCCAGGATCGTCGTTGATCACACCATTGAAGTCGCTCTTGTCTATGACGCAGCGTCAAGGAAGGCGCAGCCATGGTCTCCGAGATGAGAGTCAATGCGAATGGCGAGACGTCATCATGTGCAGACACTTTTTGTCTTCCAAACGACCCCGTTTCTTGACTCACGGCTCGTGACGTGGTTGCACGATCCATTACGGCCATGCGGAAAATATACCTGTCTTCTCGGCTGCTAGTGATAGGTGTCCGTTGAGATTCCGCATGGCGTTCCGTGTTACCGTCCTGAACCCATCGATTCAATATTCTGCTAACAGTCATTGGATCTCGACCGACGTGAGCAGCAATACTGCGATAAGATAAACTGCAATCCCGGTACGCTACAATTCGACCTTTATCAAATTTAGAAACGTGCTGGTACGCATTTCTCCTGCTTACACGAGGCATCACAACAACTTTTCACCAGGCAACAACGTTCAAATGCAATTTGTGTATGAGGAACCGGATGAACAATTTCCTCAGTTAAACACAATTTAGGTGTCGCTACTGGCGCCTGCTTTGTCTGAATGCGCTGAAAAGCTAATCATTTGCATATCACAGCATTTTCTTCCTTTCGTATAAATTTCACGTCTGTAGCATGTCGCCTTCTTGGTGTAGCAACTTTAATGGCCAGTAGTGTATATATATATATATATATATATATATATATATATATATATATAGATAGATATAATTAACTATAATTTTCTTTCCAGAGACCGAATTTTGAGAACAAGAAGATATCGATCGAGAAGCCTGCATATCCCATTAAAACTGTGAGTTACACATTCATTATTTATCATTCAAATTTACAAACGTTAAAAGCAAATATGTACTAAAACACAAGAGAATAGAAATATTGTGCTAGGCAATAATTTGTTGAAAAGAATAAATATTAACCACCAAACGTTTGCTCCATCAAAAATAACTCTAGCTTTAAAGGTAAAAAATTCTAGAATTGCTGAGAAAGGTCTCTTGTGAAATAATTTAAATAAAATATCTGTATAAACAAGTTTAAATATTCAGAAAGCAAAGAATTGTATTGTTTAAGAATAATGGTAAATGTATATTCTTGCTATAATATTCACGCTTTAAATATTTAAACAAAAAAAAAAAAATAGGATAGGTTTTCTAAAAAAAGATTTTTAACTGAGGAAAATGTTAGTAGAATTTCATAAATTTCCTCTATTTGAGGAACATTTTTCAGAATTTTTGCTAGTAGCTATATGTTTTTGAATTGAATTAGTCAAATATAAATAAATTCGGCATAAAAAGTTTATTAAACAGGGAATTGTTTTTACTATATTGATATATTTCCCAGTAGCAAAAATAGTTGAACTGATTTATTTAGCACGTAATTAATTGTAAAATGTGATGAAAGACTTGTAAAATTATTCACCAACCTAATTTTCAATTTTTTTTTAAAGAAACTGAAAATTGCTTTTTTACAATTGAAAATTCCTTTTTTATTGAATGATTGATGTTCTTCTGTATACAAATTTTGAGTACATTATATTTGTTTGTTCAAAAATTAAATTTATGGGTCTATTATTATTAAATTAGTAATTTTTTTAACTAAACGGTAAAACCAATGTGTAGTTATTTTAATTAAATTATAAATCCGAATTAAAATTATTTCCCTGATTGGAAAATATTACAATATTTAGTAGTATATATCCCAATTTAGGTAATTTAAAGCAAAATCATAGAATAATCAAATTTTTGATACAAATTGAGTTCTTGTAATTAAATTCATAAAGAGCAACAAAAATTCTGTTCTTATTTGTAAATAAATAGAGTCTTAATATGAATAACAATATTTTAAATTTGCATTACATTTTCTAATTAAATATATAAAATTAATATATTAAAATATTTTATTACAATATCTTTGAACAATTATTTTGTACAAGGCATGAACTAAAGAGCAGTTTTTGCTGAACACTGAAATTTTAATTGTTTTTATAACCAGGATTGATGAAATTTTGACAATACTTTCGCTAAAATTACTATTTTAATTTTATTTTTTAAATTAAAAAACTATAATTTTTTTACGAAAAAATGTGTTACAAAAATTTGCTTAGAAATATTTGTTGAAATAATATTATGCCCAACAGCTCCGATCAATTTCATGCATTAATTGCTTCCAAAAATTCAATAATATAACCACTTTATTTCCAAACATAATAATAATTGCATCAACAAACTAATAACAGAACAGCAGCAACTACAAAAAAAGCTAATACATAACAAGAAGTGAGCATATATTATCGGGGAAACTTCCTTGTTGTACCTAGCGCCATCTACCGTAGATTTTACTCGGAAGGTAGCTGTAATAATAGCCGCTACATAACAAATATTTTAACCACATACAGACAAAATGAAAACTAACTGATTTATTTCAGCGAAATGTATTAAAATATTTCCAAGTAATTCTCTTAACATGAATACAAAATTATGAAGCACTTTCTAAGTAAATTTCAAATGAGTTAAACTTGTTTCAACTTAATTAAAACAAAAACTTGTTTAAATTAAATTTTTTTGAAATTAATATAAGTGATTTACAAATATTTACATATTAAATTACGGCCATTAAGTGCTAACTCGTTACCACAAAACACATGCTAATAGTTAAATTGTAATTTAAAGATATTGCTTAAGACATTTTAAATAGGTAATTCAAAGATGAGGCTATATATAATTCACATAAATTAGCACTGAAGATTATAATGTTTGTTAATTTTTAGAAAAATACGCCCAATACTTTTCTACTACAAACATATATTTTTAATATTTTATTTGCAACATTGCTATTAGATAAGTATATCAATGATTTTCCATCTTAGAAAAATTAATTACAAAATACAAAGGTGGATAAAAATTTTTGTTATAAGATATCAATGATTTTTCAATCTCAAAAAAAGAATCACATGGAAAGTAAGGGTTGAAAGAGGTCATTAGATATCAATGATTTTTCATTGTGAAAAAAATGAATTACATAGAAAGTAAAGGTACATAAAAAATAAATATTAAATTGTCATGTAAAAATCATTATTTCATCTTCCTTATTTCAATATAATACCTAGAAATATTGTTGAACAGAAGAGGACTTCAGTTCGGCTTATATTTTTCGTAGGATCTGTTTTAAGGAATGAAATTGAAATCAATTGATTCTGTGACTAGAATTGCCTTAAACTAGATTAAGATTTAAAAAAACAAGCTATTTCTTTCTGTTAGTCAATATTTTTATTAATTATTTTTATTAAATTTAATAAAAATGTTGTATTTTTATTCAATTCTAATTGTTTTCTATAAATAAATTAAATATTTTAGTTTTATACAAAATATTCATAATCCTTTCTTAGGAAATATACATCCTTATTTCTCTTTATGTATAAAAGGCACTTAATATTTCTTCTTGAATACAGAACACTTTAAAAAATATTTTTATAAATTTCTCGTTATTAGTAAAAACTACTTCATGTGTCTTATTAAATTTTTTTTCCCACTCCTATTTTCACCATCGCTGCCACCATCTTCTTAAATATAAAATCTTTTTCTATTAAAAATTGTACTTCTATATGACGTTTGCACTTACAAACGGTATTTCTCATGTTTCTACCTAAATATATAAGTACCCTTTACGATTAGAATATATGTTACCATAAAATTCTTGTACTTCATGCTTTATTCTTAAATATAGAAATTTAAAATACTAAAAGTAAAAGATAAAAATGTTAAATGTAAAAGTGTACTTCTAAAAATCTTTAATATTTATAAATGGTAATTCTCATGTTTTTCCCCAAATGTAGAAATAAGCTTTCCTGTTAAAATATATGCTTTTATAAAGTTCTGCAATTCATAAGTAGAGTTTCATATTCCTCCTTAAATACTCAATTGGAACGAAGTAATTTCTTATAAAGAATATAATTGTATGTATTTTTTTGTTTAAAACAAGATAGGATACTTTTTGTAAAATATATTTATAAAAGGTATATTTATAAATATTTTTAACTAAAGCACTTTTATAAATTTATGAGTATATTTAATCAATTTATATCTTTTTTAAACATAGAAGTAACTTTTCCGCATAAAAAAGATAATTCCATAAATCTTTTATATCTAGAGGATAAAAGTATCTAAATTGCTCTTAAAAGAGAGATAATTTCTTCTATATTTTTCTTCATTAAGGTGATTCTTTGTGAAGCGTTCTCACAAAGGGTTCTACCAAAAATACATTCATTTCGTTTTTAGTTAATTTAATCTATTGCATTTTCCCTAAATTTGATATTTCTCTCTTTTAAATCGCTGCATGGATGAAGCATACTGGTAATTGTAAACTGAGCGCTGTGACCCAACCAATAAGTAATTAATCTATCTTCATGAAAGAACAATGATGTGGACAACAGTGATCGGATTTCACGCAGTAATCTATCACGAATGGCGGAAGCTGCAAAGCGCGATAATACGTTTTCTTAATCCCCAATAAGCCCCCATGCAAAACTAACAAAGCGGATTACTGTTTAAGCAAATGCAGTCATATAAAATTAAGTTCGTTGAACGCTTATTGTGGCAACTTTTGTATTTTTATACTTAATTTAAGTAGATAAAGTGATTCATTAATCAAACTTATGAGGAAAATAATTTATTTTTAAAATTTTAAATTATTAGAAGCTCTTAAGTTGTTGTAATTTACTTAGAGTAATTTCTAAAGTCACTTGAGTTAGATATACATTTTACAAATAAAACTATTTGTTCATGTAACTACACTGATACATTAAAATTTAAAATACTTTAAAATTATAAATATTGATATAAAAGTAAGTTCGAAAAATTTAAAAGAATTGTAATATTTTATATACAAAAGTTAAAAATTGATTTTTATTGAAGGAATATAATTTTTTTTATTTGTGAATACACAGGAAGTTAAATAATTATAGCATTTCTGATAATGTATCTATAAGTTACTGAACTTCCTAAATATTGAAAAAGATCCAGATATTTTAATTCTTTCATCTACTATAGCTCATGTTTTTGATTTTATTTAGAAGTAATCACATGTTACTTTTAAGAAATTTTTAACTATTTCTAATCGTTAACATTCAAAATATTATTGCAAAGGCTTTATTAAACTTTTTGGAAAGACCTATGTTATGCTTAAAGGTTATTACGAAATTCAGTTTAAGTGTGTGTGTGATAGCTCTAACTTAAAATTTTTCTTCCTGAAATTTCTTTTTTCTCAAATGTAATCCTTCAAAAACTATTCTTTAAAAAAATTATAATTTTATAAAAGGATCCGAAAAGGTTTAAGGAATGTTAAGGTCTTCAAAAAATGCAACAAAATTCAGAGAAAAACTATTAACATTTAATTAACGGGGAAAAGGAAAAAATATCAAATTTCTGTAAATATAATTGTAGAAAGATCACCTTATGGTGGAGGGCATCATAATTTTTACAGGATACAGTAAACTGCCTTCCATTTCAACTTATAGGCTTCAATCCAGAAGAATACATTGCATTGAAATGTCTAGAGCACAAAATTCATACATTTTTTTATTTTGAAAAGTGAAGGTTTAAAAACGAGATTTCAGTTTCGGTGTCCTCCTTGTGATTTAACAGTAATCTGAAGTTTCAGAGTAATTCTAATAGGGCCATTCATGTTGTATTTGCAATAGCATGTTTTCCTATACTTAGCCCTAAGTTGGATACTACCTACTAGATAGAAGCAGCCGGCTGGGAGTCTAAGTAATTTAGAAAGAATTACCAAGCAGAAGACCCCCAAATACTTGACTTGCCATCCCAAAAGGTTTCATTCCACTTGGAAGATATTGAGACCACGAGCTATTTAACGTGCCCCCTCCGCCTTCAGCTAACACGACGCACCATTCATGTGATAAAGTTGTAGATATTTAACAATGTACAGCGAATAACCTTAGGTAGTTATAAGGCGATTATTAATTATATCTCGGGAGACTTTTCAATAGATAAAAGTTCAAGAATTCAAAAGAAGGAAATGAAGGAATCTTACAAGTACAAACTTATTGCTTGCTTACAAAATGCATAAACACAATACACGTTTTTTATTGCTTAAACAGTAGTTGACATCAAACCTCACAAATTCGTTTCCAAAAAGCCCTGGGAATTATAACGATTGGAACTCTAAAAATATTAAAGCCCCAATGAACAGTCTAAAGCAACTGCATTTTATTGGTTGCATCAACCTATCCATTACATTGTTCCAACCAACCATTATCCCTTCCAATCATTCAATTATCCATTAGATTAATTCAAATACCTTACACAGTTCCTCATTTTATTTAGCTATAATATTTGGCAACAACTATTATATTTGTCTTGAAGTAGCCTGTGAACTGGGGAAACACATTTATACTTGGACAATGAGAATATATTTAGAGCTACGGAATTAGAGAAACAAAAAAGAATATATTTTAAAGATACTATACTATTTAACAAAATTGGTTTTAAAGTATAGAATTTCTACGTCATTTAATCCTTAACTCCGTTTCAAAAAAACATTATAGTGTTTATATCATGCTAAATTATAGAATGCAATAATTTACATATATATGTGTATGAGATTGTCATGATATCTCATACATATACGTGTATATTTGTAAAATAGTATACAATTATTTACATACATATGTATATGAGGTGAAAATATGTGTATTAGATTGTCCTGGGAAAACAACTTATTGTTGCTATGCACATGTTCCACTCGAAGAAATTTCTCGCAAAGTGATATCCTCTGTACGTTGAGCAAGGTGTTATTAAATTTTGTAAAAGATGCTTTATACATAAATAACAACTATTGAAAGTATATCAATAGATGATATTTCATTGGGTTTAATAGGATTCATCGTGTCATTAATTATCATTAATTAATCGTCATTAATTGTACTAATATTTTTTTTTCTTAATTGATTACAGAGTTCATTCACGTAAAAGTTTGGAGTTTCTTCAATGTTTAAATTAATAATTGAATTAAAAGAAAAAAATTATTGAATTATTTGAATTTATTATATTCACAAACATATTTTGTAAGGTGTATCCAAAATTATCAAACGAAAGAATCTTTCATCTAGAGGAGTGCTAAATAGATTGTTGCCTACCGCCATCTAGTGAGTATTCATGCTATCACTGTAAGTAGCTTAGGAGCGACAGGACCATTATAAATTACCATTTCTGCGGAACTGGTGCTCGGTTAAAAAAGTTAAATAATAAATTCAAGTTCAAAATGTAGGTGGTATACATTTAAAAAAATTGACTGTACCCTTAGTTTACAGCCTAAGTTGAAATTAGGAAATGTAAAAAGTAATATTTTTAAAAATACCATAAATATCGTACATAATTTATATAAATTAAAATACATTTTTGATGACTAATTCACAATGTATTATTATTGACCATGTATTCGTTAAAAAATAATGTACATTTTTAAAAAATATATTACGGATAATATGTTCGTTGTAATATAATGCTACATTTAAAATAAATTAAATAGTAAGTTTCCTTAAAAAAATTATTATAAATAATATTTTTTAATCAATATGACTTGCGTTTCCTAATTATTAGTTGGTATGTTAATATTTTCATGAAATATCATTAAAAATATTTATTATGTACTTAAAAAATATTTATATCACGCGTGTTTCATAAAATACAGTTATTTATATTATTAAAAATTATTGAATATATATTTAAGAAATATATTAATCTCACATTTTCATAAAATATTGCAACATAATGGTAAAATGCTTTTCATCATTTTTTAATCAATTTAAATAGAAAAGGAATATTTCAGCTAGAAAATGTTGCTTTAAATTTTCCTGTCACAAAAAGCTCAAGACGCAGATCGCTTCTACAAATGAAAGCCTAATTAATTAGCAAAATCGTACCCTTAATAAAAAAAAATAGTTTTATTTCATAAGTTTTGCATAAAGGCATTTATAAAAAAGAAACTTCAATGTGTGGAGAGAAAATTAATTGAAATGTTTAATAATATGAAACGGAATTTCTATACAAAGAATTTTTGCTAGGCTTGAAAAAAATCGGTTGAAAAAATTTCTAACAATAGATGTTTGATGTACGATAAAATAGCAATGGGATAAAAAGTTTTATTTCTGTCTTAAAAGAGAAATACAAAAAACATCAAGTTGCCGTTTCTGTATTTTACTTATTTTATGTAACGGTTTTTAATTACATCGATATTTTTTGTTCATTCAGAATTGAAGCTTCTACTTTGTGATTTCGAGTTCTACGCTAATTGGCTAAAAAAAATTGCTTGTAAGAAATTGATTTGACAGAGGCAAATTACGAAAGAATTTATTTTTACTGAGTAAGGGGTTGTTGTTTGAGCTCGAAGGGATACTCGATGGAAAAATCATGAAAAACATTACAAAAGAGCTTTATACCTTTTATCTGAACCTTTCAACCCTGGCTAATTTCTTATTGGAACTGGGACATTTTTTTTAAAATTACATTAAGTAAACTTTTTATTTTAGAATACTTTTAACAAAGTTCCTAATTTCAAAATAAATTTCTTTAAGATGTATTTTACGTTTATCAGAGCAATTATTTTATTCAAAAAGTTAATTTAAATGAATATAAAATTAAATATGTATTATATCAATTCGGGTGGAATCCATTTTGTTATTTACATGTGCATTTTTAGAATAGGCTTTACATTGAAGTTAAATGTTACAGGGAAAAAGAGATGTTTCTTATCAAAAATGTATTAGAAAATATTTAAGAACATAATAAGTATATTGATAATCAAAATTAATAAGCGTTTGAATGTGGCATTCATCAAAAATAAGAAATTCTTAAAGTTTCCCGAAACATATTTTAAAAGTAATCAACAAAAATAATAAATTCTTAAAGCATTCTCAGGCATATCTTAAACGTGAACAACAAAAGTAAGAAATTCTTAAGGCTTTGCAAAACACATTTTTAAGTAATCAATAAAAATGATAGATTTTTAAAGCTTTCTGAAGTTTATATTAGAAGTAATCTACAAAACTAATACATTACTAAATTCTTAAAGCTTCCCGAAAAACAATTTTAAGTAATCCACAAAAATAATAAATTCTTAAAGCTTTCCGAAGCATATATTAGAAGTAATCAACAAAAATATAATACATTTATAAAATTTTCAGGTGCATATATTAAATTAAAGGTTTTCAAATGAAAATTTTTTCTCATTAATGCAAATATTGATATTTCCTTTTCAAATTAATATCCTTATTTGCCATAAAATGAATGCTTCAAGAAAATGACCAAATTTAATAAATATTTTCCTAAAATAATTTATAGTAAAAATAAATCTATCAAATATTCTGATGAATTTAATGATTTATTCAGAAGCTTGACCTGTTATAAATAATGGAAGTCAATAAGGCATTTGTCCACTTTTAACCTACATGTGACACATTTCCCAGCATGCCATGGGTAGATTCCGAAATTTCTTACCAAGATATTTCCAATTGTCGAACTAACTCACAAAAATTCTGACAGGATTGCAATTCTCTTCCTGTGCGACACTGATATCGTCGACTTAAGGTCAAAGTCAAAGTTTTGTCAAAGTGCAGCATAAACGCTGAACATCAAATTGATAAAATGTCTTTATATGTACCAGGTGGAGATGCGCAGTTTCAAAATACGCAGGAATTTCTTCTTATTCGCAGGAATTTCAGAAATTTTTTCATTTGACTCCAAATTTTATTTATTTGCATCGTCAGTCAAAATATCTGTGCGTACCATGTTTCATTTCTGCAATATAAATCCTTTTATGTGAGATGTTTTTGTTTTGCAAATTAGTCTGTTCTGTTGTTGTTAGTAATGACACTTGGCAACTCCAAGCCCACCCGTCAGAGACGAAGCGATTGAAGTCAGAGAGAGAGAGAGAGAGCGTTTTCCGTTATTGAATAGAGAACCCTCATATGAAGGTGGAAGTACGATTTTTGGTTCTTGGATGACAGCATCATCTGAATCTTCCAATTTTGAGATTGAAACCAGTGAAGACCCATAGTCTGGTTCCAACCACCTCCAGAGGTATTAATTTGTAATGGGAACATGGAGGACATTGCGACCCGACATATTTTACGCAGTCGCCATTAGTGAACACGACTAATCTCCGTCTAAGCCGGGATTCGAACTCACCACCTTTTGGTAACGAGAACGACGCCCTAACCAACCAGGCCACAACGGCCCGAGTCTGTTCTGAAAGCTTATATTGACATTATATATCACTAATCAATAATTTCTTGTACATAACTTTTTTTTATCTATGAAAATATTTTGCATTACAACTGAAAGACTCACTGGCTTAAGAAATAAATATTGGTTGCCAATATTCATTGACAAGTAACAATAATAACCAAAATAACTTTAGTAATAATTATTAACAAGTTTCATCGTTATTTAAAATTACAGTATAGTTAGTATTTCAAAAAATGATGAAAGTAATTATTTATACATATTATAAATAATAAAGGCAATTTACTCAATTACTAAAATTACATTATGTATACAATTTTTTAATTGAATATATTACATTTATTATTATTGATTAGACAAGTTTTTATTTTAAACAATTGAGATTTCTAGTAAAAACAGACTTGTTCAAACATTTTATTTTCCCACATTCATAAACATTTTTTAAGATAGAAATAATAATAATGACAGAATTGTTCATACAAATGTTTAAAATAATGATAAATTTCTATTGAAATTGATGAATTGGAAATATTTTCATTAAAAACATGACATGACAATAGAAAAATTTCTGGCATTACCTTTTCTTTCAAACGTTTATGAAAAATTTGTTTCTCAAAATTCTTATTTGATTTTAATTATGAATAAAGAAATATTTAAACTTGCGCCTTGTGACCTACCCTACACATACAGAATACATGGAAATCATGCAAGTATGTATACATAAAATTTTACTTCAAATACAAACTTTATATTGCACAATAAATTGCATTGTTATATTAAAAAAATTATTAACGTTGAAAATGTTGCCATCTGCAAATTAAAAAAAATAACTTGATGAAATTAATTTTCATGAAGAACAAAACTATCATCCTAACTAATATGTATAACAACCGATGGATTTAAAACAATTAATACATCAAGTTGTTCTAAAATGATAATTTAGATTAATTCTCAATTTCAGCATCATTTTTATTTGATTTCGTTAAACTTTGAAATGAAATTAATGGGTCACATGCTTTTAAATGACTTATAATAAATTGGAAATTTAAAATAACCAAACATATTTCGAGGAATTGAAAATACTAAAAATTATTAATTAAACTAAATTTAAAAATATGTAGTTCATAAATTCACTCTTTAAAATGAATATTTAATAATTATTTCAATTAAATTTTAACCTCATTAAAAAAAAGTAACAATTTAAAAATTAATATTATCTTCCTTGATATGTTCAAAACATAATACACCAGTTTATTTATTATTTCCTAAAAAGTATAGAAGAGCAGGTTCTAATTTTTTCAATGCATCACTTGAATTAAGAAGATAGAAATCCGTGTCAATGTTTTCTAATCTGCTTACTATTATTATCCTCTTATATGAGTATCGTGATCTTGTAATAGCATTCAGCTCTTTTATCCTAATTTTCTAAGAGATGATCATTTATGCATATTTAACACTCTTAGACAATGAATGCTAGGGCATACACAGGGTGCGCCCCTTTAATTAAAAGTCACTTTAGTTAGGAGGTAATTAGAGAATTATGCGAACTAATCCCGGTGAAGTCACAGAGCGTTTTGTTGCAAATTATCCACAGTGGCAACACATGAATTCGCGTCAGATAATCTCAATGAGCCGCTCAAAGAGAATCCCTCAGTGTTGTCAGATAATTTTTTTTGTTTCTTTCAAGAAATAAGAAATTTGTTTTATAAAAATGTTTGAATCATTAACTGCATGAAAAGACCGAATGAAATATTTTTTTGCCTTTTGAAAGTAAAGATTATATGTGACGACTTTATTTGTCATGAATTAAGTAACCATGTTCTTGCTACAAAATTCATATTAAAAAAACTTTGAAATGAAGTGATTAAATACAGTTTGATGTTATTATTTTATATTTCTTGGATGATGTGAGTTATTAATATTAGAGTAAATTAGTGTAATAAAAGGATTAAAGTGTATTTAATCATTTCATTCACTTTGATGTTATTATTTTATATTTATTGGATGATGTGAATTATTAATAACAGTGTAATAATAATATTAGTGTAAAATTAGTGTGATGAAATGATTAAATAAAGTTGTATTTAGTCATTTTATTTCAAAGTTCTTAGGAATTTTGCCATAAAGGTTAGAGAAGTTATTTCATAAGGTTTTTTCGTGTGAAAATTTCATGCTTTGTTTTAAAATGATGGATGTAAATATTTCTCTTTTCACGATTAATAAAATCCTCTCTCTATTCTTTTAACTTTTTCTTTCTTTCTCTTTTTCATTAATCATGATACAAACACTTATTAAAACAGCCTTAAAAATAATCTTAACATCCATTTCATAATATTGCTTGGTTATTTTTAAAGATTTTATGAATTGTTAATAGTATTAAAAACCTTATAAAGGAAGATCTTCTGCTTTGTTGCTTATGGATATAATCAAGTACTTCATCTTTCATGATTAAAGGAATCATGATATGTTAGGAAAGTTCAATTAAAGGAACTTTAAAATAAAGGAACCTTGAAAACATTTTTATATTACTGTTTTGTTTTTCAAAAAATGATACGAATTATTGTGATCAATATAAAGAGGAACTATTCATGTGAATATTTCGTGCATTATTTTAAAATAAAATACAACAACTCCACTTTTCCTGGTTAATGAAATCTTATTTCTGTAATAATGCTCCTATTAAAAGAACTTTGAAAACTAAATTAATAGAAACACATTACTTAGAATATTATTTTATGTGTTTCGAAAATTCTTTTGAGTTGTTAATATCAATATAAAAACATCCATGCAAGTATGTTTGTTTCAAAATGATATGAGTAAAAACTTCATTTTTCATGATGATGTTATAATAATGATGTTTTAGTACAAAAGTTCATATTAAAGAAGTATAACAATTAAATAACTTGTACATTATTCCTTTTTTTATTATTGTTTTATGTGCTTCGAAAATCTTGTGCAATGGGAATATCAGTATAAAGAGTGTACACCCATAAATGTTTCCCACTTGATTCCAAAATTATTGGAACACTTGAAATACATGTAGAACGAATATTTCACTTCATGAAGGATCACAGTTATCGAAGATAAAATCAGTTTTTAACTGTAAAAACAAGTTTTCTTTTACAATGTACTTTTCTTGATTTAAACAAACATTACTCGTAATAAAAAAAGAGATTATAGTTTTTAACATATACGTTTCTATAGAATTTGGCGGTGCACTTTAAGAATTAGGTGACATATAAAAGCGACACGGCCACAGTAGTTGAGAAATACTGCTTTAGAATTTTATCGTATATAATATAATAATCATGAATATAAGCAAAATCTTTACAAGAGGAAGACTAAAAGAGATTTGTTTTCTTAGAAACATATTGTTTACTGTATCATAGATCTATTCTGTGTTTTATGAGAATAAATGTTATGAGAGACACACAAATAATCAATGCACAAATAGTCAAGAATATTGAGGATAGAAACATTTCCAACTAAATAAAAGGTTTATTGATTGTTTCTGCATTTTCAATACATAAAAGGCAATTTGCTGATTTATAGTGTATAGTACAGATGATGACGCATTTATCAAATTTAAATTCAACCGAATAAAATTGGTGGTGCTATTATTTTGATTTATCTTCATATGATTTATATGTTAACAACTGAACATGTTACTAATTCTCTTATTTAGGAAATGAATCCTTTATGGATAATTGTTTCGAATAATTTCGTATTTATTTATATAATATGAATTATTACGAATATTTAAAATACTCAACTATATTTTTTATTGTTTCAACAGTCATAATAATGTAAATATAATAGCGATTATCAAACTTTAAGATAATATTTAAGTATAAGCCACACTATTAAAAATGTCTTATAAAACTAAAAAGAATATTCAAATGTAATTTATAAGAAATAAGAGTAAAATGTAACGTTCTTTTACAGATTGATATGTAAATTCTTTTTTTTAATATTTACATATAATTAATAAAAAAAGAAGTTATATGAGCAAATTATAATACAAAATTCCTTTATAGACTAGTACATTACTTCTCTTTTAAAATGTTACATTACTTTTCTTTTAAAGAAATCATGCATGAGCAAAATCTAATACGTAATCTCTTTAAATGTTGACTTTATGATGTTCAATAGGCAAAAAATATCATTTATATTGGTAAACGAAACTAAAAGAAAACTATGTCTATGTTCCAAACTATATCCATTTAATTTAATCCACAATGGCATGATAGCCAGTCCTAAGCTTCTTCAGAATGTCTTCTTAGGTCACCCTGCCTAAAGAAATTCATTTCTAATTTCTAAATTTTACACAATCTTCTTTCAAGCTATCTTATGGGCTATAGTGATAATATATATATATATATATATATATATATATATATATATATATATATATATATATATATATATATATATATATATATATACATCACCAAGGATTTTTTCTTGAGAGACATCAAGTAACAACATATAACACTTGATGTTTCTCAAGAAAAAATTGCCTTAATTATATAAAGAAGTGAAGTTTGTCCTGCACATATTCTTGCTAAATATCCTTTTCTTCACTCATTCTATGTAATTGAATACAGTTAATAGTGACTTTATCATTACAGATATCACACATATATTTAGACGTTGTATATAAAGGACAATCTGACGGCTTTAGGTACTGGTAACGCTTCTAAACATTAATTGCGTAAAATGTTTTCGGGGAGGAAATGTAAAAATCCTACTACACCCACATCGATAGACGTACATACAAATCTGCAACTGAATCTTCAATTCCTTAACAGCAACTGAGATTGCTCTCAAGGCCTTCCTTTATAAACAGCAATTTTCTAATATTAAGCCACGTTGATCAAAGATATTATTTAGATATCACAATGGATAGCCTAACTGTTGGAAGCTGTTCTAATACTTCTTTAAGCATGTACTGCGCATTTGCCTTGAGATAGGATTTTCATGAATTGCGGGCTGTATTAACGTGTCACAAGGGAAGAAACCTGGAAAACATTTAATTCCGGCAAACGTGAATGCCGAAGCACAAGATTCATCTGCTATTTTTCTATAGCGGCGAGAATCAAAACCAAGACCTCCCACTCTATAAAGCATTATCTTCTTACTAGGTTATGGGGTGCCCAGATAATAAATATTTAAAAATTACATCATTGACACCACATATTATTCTCCAAGATAAACTTAAACTGGCTTTCGAAACGTTTCCTTCAAAGATATCCACGATATCACATTCCTTAGTCGCCAAAGTCCATGTTTCTGAGCCATAAGCCAAGACTTATTTTTGTTTGCTTTAATGGGTACGAATATAGGGCGCAGAACTTCATGATGCTTTAAACTTTTAGAATTCATGAACACATTATTTATTTAGATTTCAATGCCAAAGTCGATGCTATAAAATATGTTTTAAACCATAAGGGTAACAAAATAATTTTATCGTTAGAAATCCAATTTATAGTAACAATTACGGAGAAAGATTTTATAGGAACCGATGAACAACAGTTACCAGTTGGCGTAGTGGTAGCGTTTCGCGGTCACAACTCACAGGTCCGAGATTCTGTCCTCGGGCTAAGCAAGTTCAACTGAGCCTTTTAACTCATCAGCGAGTCGATAAAATTAATACCAAGTATGATTGAGAATTAAACACTAGGGTTTTCTCTTTAGGGTGACCACTTATCCAGAATATGTGCTTCGCACCCCAGAGTTCAAGGTCAAGAAAACAGATACGAGCATTGTAGGTCTTGGCCTCCCGAGTGGCTGTCACGCCAAAGCTTAAAGAGTTGATGAATAACAAAATGGAGGTACAAATGAGAATCCCAGAAACCATCTCTAGTTAGTCCATAATGTTTTTGATACAGATTTTAATTAAAATCTAAAAAGTTAACCAATTGCATCATGTTTTGTACTGCTCAATATTTCATATATTCTGAGCTACTGTTAGGTAATGTATTCAAAGGTTTAAGCAATCAATAAACACCCTAGAGTAGACTTCTCAGTTTGCACTAAAATTTAACGAAAACATAACGAATTGCACTTCCTGATATGTATAAGAAACTATTAGTTTTAAACGAACATTTCAGTGATAATTCAAATTTCCTTTATTATACTAAATTATTTTCTAATTACATTTACTACATACTTTTTATTAATATATATTTACAATGAACTAACACGATCATTCCATGTTAGTATTCTTTAAATATAATTGTTGAATTCAAAAGAAAAAAATCAGTCTATTCATAATAAAACGTTTGAAAAGTATTAATCTACTTGAATAATTGAAAAGTATTATTGATGAAAGTAGACTTATAAAATCTTATGAGAAATTCTAATATTTCTTCTCACATGAATTAGAATCATGAGATTCGATATAAATTCAAAGTAAATGGAAGAAACATTAATACACGTTTCAACGTACATTTAAACATAAAATTCCCACAAAAATATAAAAACATGCAATATACTAAATGTTTTATTACGGTTACTTTATTATCTCTACTTACAAAACCTGCTTGCTTTAGAACGGCAAAAGAAATATACATTCATTTTTCTTTTGTTCTTATTTTGTTGCCAAATAATTTTAAATAATATTCAACTCATAACTGTTTGCAAAAATATTATATTTTTTAAATTTATCTCAATACAGTTGAATACTTCAATCCTAATCGCCATGTTTAAATCATTTATTTTATTTCTTACAAATTTAGTAATAGATCTCAATTTAAGAAAAATATGGAATTAAAATTTTGGTTATTCAGATTCTTTCTCAACATTCTTTAGCTTAAGGTGTTCTCTTTTTATCAAAATGATTGGACTTGAAATTATTCTCGGTAACAAAACTATTTAATATTAGATTCATTGTTTTTCCACATTTTTCAATATTTGATATATTTCAACTGTTATTAAAATAAGCTATAAATACAAAAATAAGTTGAAGTTTTCAAAATATTTAATCGCAACAATTCTTGTTTATAATTTTAAAGAAAACATTGCCATTTCTTATTGAATTCTAGAAATATTTTTACACTTAAGTGATTTTGAATGTATTGCAAGCAGTACCATTTTAATCAAAGAAAGATATGCCAGAAGAAAATAAATTTCTCATTTTGAATTATGATGGAATTTTTTTTCTGGCGTTAAGACCTTATATTAGTAAGAAATTGTTCGAAATTGATTCTGAATGAAAGAGCAATGGCGTCACTTTATTCTTGAGGCCATTTTGTTTAGTGATTCGATTTACTTTTTACCCACACACTGACAGCATGAATTACTTTTGTCAAAACTATTCTGCTTTTAAAAGTGAAGACTCTTCGTGTTATATCTTCAAAAAGAAATAAAACTTTTTTTGAGATTGAAAATGTGCAATTGTCTGGAGTATGAAAAGTAAATTCCTTTCTATATTTGAAATTATCTTTAGAGTTCCTTTACTTACACGAATAATTTTCAATTTTTCTGGTGCTTCCAATGAAATATATTTTTAGTTATTGTTTTAATTTGATTTAATAACAAACATGATACTGTTTGAAAAATTATATCTTCTAAATGAAAGCGAGAAAAATGTTTCAAATATGTTATTATTGATAAAAATTTTTATAACTTACATTATGTAAAAGTATATAATAATAAAGAGGAATTATAAAAGTGTAAAAAAGTATAATTAAAAAAGCATATACATGTATGTATATAGTAGGCACAAATAATTAATATGCTTACATTTTCAATTTTAACTTTTTTCTTTATCCTTCTAGTTTTTTTCTTATTTTATTTTCACAATTTTCAATTTGTAAGTGTCTCTAATTTCTACTTACAAAAATTTGATAGTGTCTACCTATTAATTTATTATACTTATGTAGTTATTTGTGAAAACATTTTAAGAAATATTTACATTGTCAAGTATTCTTTATTTCATTTCTAGTACATTAAATATATATATATGTTTATAAAATGCATATATAGTATATACCCACTGAGGTTTATCGTAACTCTTTTAACTTGACAAAGAGATACCGTTACATTAAAAAGAAGCTATGTCTAGATTTAGTAAAATAGTCATGAGCTATTGTATAAAACCACCTATAGCGCCACCTGGTGAAAGACTACAGTGTTAGCATTTCCATCTCGAAACGGAACAAAAGAGGGGTAAAGTTATAAAGTACGAAAAAAAACTCCTTGTAGATATTAATGTAAAAATATAATGGTTAAAATGCTCATTTAATTTTATATGAAACCTACACTGTAATAGGAAGAAAGGTTCTGAGAAATATAAAAACATTGAATTATAACTGTATATTTGAGGTATACAAACTTCTCGCAGACATCTGTATTAGACGTATGTATCTTCGTCTGAGTGTCAAGTTGAAGATGCAAATATTGCTGAATTTTGAAAACAGCATTAGTGCATCTTTCAAAGTTCAGCAATATTTGGGGGGTTCCGCCTACACACCTGTTGTTTCATCAAAAGAAATCTATTGGAGTTAGATCAAATGAATGTGGAGACCACTTATTTAGTACCTTAATATTTAGTTTACGATTTTATTGAAGAGGTACTGATTCGGGGGATATGTCTTGTGTGCTGTTATGTTGAAACAAGAGAATCTTAAGATTAAACAACAACAGATTGTCACAAAATCATTACGTTGCAATTTTTAATGTTGTTACATAATGATTCATTGATACATTACGATCATTATGTAGCATCCATTAACTTACTATTATAAAATATTGTTTAAATAAACTTGTTATTGTAATTTGTAAGCAAAAGTTTAATAAAAAACAACATTTAATGTTAAACAATGGTAAAAAATCTAGAATTTGCAAGCATCTAGTAATGGAATTATTTTGTGGACTACAACGAAGAACATTGAATGCTGCAACCTCACTCTGTACGACATATTGAGATACTGGTCGATATAGATGACTTCCTAATTCACTCTGTATTTTCCAAACTTAACCTTAAGAGAAGTTAGAGTTTTGACTGTACTTTATAGTATTATAGTGTGCAGGTTAATCATTTCTTAAATAATAGCAGCGCACACCATATATTGAAACTTAACAAAATTTTATTGCAAATTAAAGAAATGCCAAAACGTCGCCACTACAAAATCTCTGAGCTCGTCATTTCACATCTTCGGGGAAAACGTGAATTGCTCTGTTGTTCCTCGTGCGCTATTGTTCCGAGGAGATTGGTGTTGCCAATGTTCAGGTAGAAAGTTTTTCTAGCTGCATCTGCCAACTTCCGAGCAGAAGTGTTTCACCACAGTACTATATTTCGAATATCTAAAAGGTGTTTGTTATTATTTCACCTTGTTGGATTTGAAGCAATACTTATACTGGTCTGTCAGATAGAGTTAGATCAAATTATTTGGACTCTTCCCTTAAACGTCTTATAATAGTGATGATGGTTTGGTGAAAAGGAGGCGAGTTTGAAAGGACACATTTTGGTTACAACTTTATTGCAGATCGTTTGGGTTCCGTTTAGACTCACTGTACATAAATATATAGCAGTGTATTTGAGACTTGGACTGTACCTTAAGTTTAAGGGGTTTAATATATATGTATATATTATATATTATATTATATAATATATAATACATTATATTATATTATATTATAGGAACTCTTAACACTTTCGTGTAAAATATCAATTTAATAATTTAGTATTTTTGAATATGTAATCATTAAAATATGATACAAGCAAATAAAGGTTTTTCTAAATTACGGTCAAACATCAAATAAAACATGATCTCTTGAATTTCATTCATTTTCAAAATGATAAAAACAAACGGTTGTAATTCTTTTTTTTACATTCCCACAAATGACGTTTTCCCCTGATTTCAAAGCAAAATGACAACAGATCAGGATTAAATTTTTAATGAGTTCACATAAAACGAAGAAAACGAATGTAGATAAAAGAAATGTAGAAAAATATGCCGTCTATTTTGATGATTTTTTTTTTCTACCAGGAAACATATTTGAAAACTTCTAAAAACGCATCAAAGCATGTGCTACGCTTCTCACATTTCCTAATCTTTTTCTCCCCTTTGCGATTGTGACATATTTTTTTGTTTTCTCTTGAACTTTTCAGATTTAATTTTTTAAAGTAGAAAATACGTTTTGTGAAAAAAGAAAATCAAAAGATATACTTTATTCTAAAAAAGTGAAATGATATTCATTTTTAATGAAGTTATTTAAATGAAAATAATTCAAATTAAATTAAAACTTGCATTTTTCGTAAAGTTAAATTAAAGATTACATACGCTTAATCAAAAATGCATAAATATTATTTGGTGAGAGTAGTTGTTTTCAGTATATTCATTGGATATAAAAAAATATGCATACATTTATATTAATGGGAACTGTCTATATGATTTCCTTTGAGAAAATTTGATGATTTTTAATTTGAGTGATTTTTAATTTGATAAATAGATTTCTTTTATCATGATCAATTTCTTCTATGAAAATTTATTTGTGAGAGTAGAAATTTTCAATTTAATTGTAATGCTCTTATGATTCGTTAATTAAAACTTATTTTTCTTAATTAGTATAATATTTCTAAAAAAAATCAATTGTAAACTAAACATTAATTTTTTGTGAATTGTTTTCAAAAATGTTTTTCTATTTGTTATAAAAATTGTTCAAATTGTATGACATACAGTTAGCAAAGAATAAAAATGTTTTTAATAAATTATAATAAATCTACGCTTTCACATTTATTCTTACTGTTACACTGATTTCAATATAAAGGAATGCTATATCATTTTGTATATTTTATTTTAGATATTCATACCTCATTAAAAATAATAGACTTTACTAATTGTTTCTCACTACTACTAACTACTACCAGTAATCTTTGGATGTGTAGAATTCATTATAATATAATATATTTTCGAGACTAAATATAGTAATTAAAAGGTTACTAGGAGCTGTTAAAAGAGATAATTAGTATTCTCATTTAGTTACACTTAATAATTAGGAATTTTAAATGTTACAGAAATTTTATAAGTTAAACACTATACGAGAAATGAATACAAAATAACTTCAAACGAAGTTAAATCTTCAAAAGAATTTTCTTGCCTGGATATATTTTTAAATTTTTCCACATTTTCATAATTTCTGTAGAGAAGGAATAATAAGAATAAATTTTTTTCGAAAAAACACTAGAAAGAAAAAAAAATTATTTTTTTAAAAAACATCTTCGTGATTTATAGGGGAAAAAATGTAATTGAATGTTATTCCTAAAAACATTTTTCTTTCATAAGGGCATTATTAAAATTTTGAGATATTTTCATAAATTATACATAATTTATGTGGAGAAGAAAGAATATAATTTCGTTTCATTTTTTAGAATTGAGAAATTCTTCTCAATGATTTTTTAAATTTTGATACATTTTCATAATATTTATAGAGGAAAATGAATGTAAAGCAAATATTTAACGATCATTTTTTAGCTTCATTAAAAATATGTAAAAACGTTTAACGGAAAATTACAATTAAAGGGAAACAATACGTTTTTAAAACTATTTCTGAATTTCATTATATATCTATAATGTAAGCCCATTTTAAATAAATTTTTTTCATTTAAAATGAAAAAAAAATTAATTTAAAATAATTTTTGTGAACAAAAGTTATTTGCTTTAATTTTCTTTTCTTGATATATTGACAAATGCTAAAGGAAAAAGTTACATTTTCTTAAATTTGTTTTATGATATATAAATATTAATGATTATTAAATGTATCAATATGCTCCTATGCTCAAAAATAATTGTTTTAGTTTATTTTTATTCTTCGAAATGTATTTCTTTTAAAGTAATATGTTTACTCTATCACACATTTCTCAACTATTGAACGTTCTTAAACATAGTTACAATTAAAGGGAAACAATACTTTTTGAGAACTATTCAAGTTATATAAGCAAGGGAATTGATACTTCAATCCTATTTCAAAGCACTCATTTAATGCAAATTAAAGATTATTATTTCAAAGCAGAAATAAATTTGTTTCTACTTCGAAATAATATCTATTATATACAACTGTATTTTTATTTTGAAATATATCTAATAGATATAAAAATATTTGTAAAAGAAATTTGATTCTCTTTTGCAAGCACAATAGCTTTTTTCTTTGCAAGGAAATATTTACAATATTAGAATAAAGTACATGTTAACATTTAATTAATTTTGTAATATACAATGACATTTTTATGAATCAAACTTCAGATTTTATAGTATTTTTATGAAAAGTATCAATTTTGCTTTGTGTATGAAACAAGCTAAATGAGGCTAAAAAATTATTTTAAATAACATGTTTAAGGAATGATATAAGAAAAATACATAACATACCTTTTCGTTTGTTTTGGTTAATTAACATTGTATAATTGTACCAATAGGTTTTTTATTCACTGAAGAAAATTTGAGTTTCGTGTTCCTGTATCTTTTGTTAATTAGTAAAATATTTATTTTCAGAAGTCCTTTTAATAAGCTGACTTTAAAAAATATTAGGTAAATGTGAAGAATGTTATTTTCTTTTGACAATGCATAGATAAATCTAGAAAGAACAAGAAAAGCCTCTTAAAACAGTATTGTTATTTTTAATTAGGAAAGTTTGATTTTTAATACATACATTTAGAAAGAAACCAATATACTATTTTATTTTTGTATATTTGAAACACCTAAGACTTTATTTTGCAGTAAACATTTCAAGAATATTTTGTTTTCAAATTATTGTTTGCTTTATTGTTCACTTGTAATGCTTTTGACTTTAAAAACTAATTTAAATATCTTACATATTTCTTTGAATTCTTCCCTAAACTTTCTTATTTTTATTTTCTTTGAAGCAGTGCCCTTTATTATCTATACTAGCCAGAAAATAGTGTTTAATAATAAATATAAAATGAAATCAAGAGTTTGCTTTTTAATCAATGGGTCACATTTTCTATAATGTACAAAATTCTGCATCACATAACGTGTTAGTAGAAAAATTTTGAAAAAATATCCATATCAATTTGGTACTATTTATAATACTAATGAATATTTATGAAGTATGAAATTTAATATTTCTTAATAAAATAAGAAAAAAAAATTAAAATTATGTGTAATAATTTTACTTATAAAAATTTTAAATAAACATTTTCGCTATATTAATTACTTTAGAAATTAATATCAGTTTACTAAATTAAATAACGAATTATAAAAATTAAAATATTCTTTTATATGAGCATTTCATAAAACTGTTGTATTAAAAAGAGGGTTATTTTGATTTTTAAAAAATATCTTAGCTAGAACTCGTTTTAAATAAAAAATAAATCATTTTCTGAAGGGAAAGATTAGGTAGAACTTGAAGGTAAATAAATTTAGTCATTTTTGATTCACTTTTAAAATGGCTTAAATGAATAAGAATAGTTTCTCTGTAAGTTCCTGCAATATTATAGTTTTCTTGAAAGCATGAGTTGGTAAAATCTGTGACGAAATAATAATACGAGCATTTAATTTAACAGCTGAATGAGAGTATACATTCATGTGTGGGGTAAAAACGTCAATTATCTTACAATAATGAACTAAATTACAAGGAGCAATGGTAAAAGAGGAGTATTGCATAGTTAAAAGTCCCATCTGATGAGATCATTCTTCACATTTTTCTGGACGGTGAACCACATAGAAAACGTTTTGCCTTCTTGAAGGCAATTGGTTTTATTCATTTTATTTAAATTTTATCATTTGCATTTGGTGAATTTTTATTTTTATTCGTATTTTGTATAGTTTATAGTTATTTAAATTTTAATTAACATTTATACATATATTTTTTTAACCTTTTTAACGTTGAGCTTGGGTTTTGCATAAGAATATCTTTAAAATTTAATTTTTAGCACAGTTTGTCTTTTTTGAACCCTGTGCCACAAAACCCAACTAACCAACCAGTCTGGACTTTAATTCAATGTAATTTTGATGCCCGTTTATAGGGATTTGTGTTTGTGACCATTTCTACTGCAAAAATTCCCCATTTCAATTTAGATGCAGATTTTGCGGGTGATCTTTAATTCTTAAGTGTTACTATTAACATATTTCAAAATTATTCTGTGGTGCTTTTACCCTGAAATAGAACGTTCAGTTAATTTTTGGAATTACAGAACCCTGTGCAGGCTATCGAAGATCTTTTTCATATGTATCTTTATATAACTGGTGAGCAAAAATTGCAATATTAAAGGACACATTCTCATTTGGGAAGTAACATTGGTCAAGCCATTCGGTTGGAAAAATTCATCTCCCCGGATAATTCAAATAGGCTTCAGTATTCAAATTACAAGGAATAATATAATAGAGGCCCAGGACATACTGAGCAAGATAAAACAGACGCACCAAAGAAAAATAATTAACCATCAATTTTCAACTAGGAGTGACGTCCTTTTAATCGAATTGTCACTGACCCAAACTTTGACTTATGTTAAGTTTTTTAGGTTGTGACTGTAGTTTCTTTATTGTGTTTTCTGGTGCCATTGTGATTGTATGTGTTACTGCCTGATCAGTGTCTGCATTATCTTTGATTCCTGTGTATGCTGTAACCTAGAAAAAATTAATGATATTTAAGCTCAAGTGCTTGCTTATAAGAATTTGTGTGCTCTGTGTATCTATGTATTTGTTTCCCTGTATTTTCTATGTATCTATGTATGAGTGTTTCTATGTATGTGTGCATCAATGTATTAATTTCATTTTTTGCTTTTCCCCAGTGTAAAGACTCGAAAGACTTTCTACGTATATGTGTGATTAAATGCTAGATTTGCATAAGATATGACTCACAGTCAGGTATTATGCAAATCTCAATGCCTATGGTCCGTTAGTGTTGTGAATGTATGCCATTTAACCAGTTTTAATCTGTAAATAATTGTAAGATTTTAATATGGTTATTTCATTACGCAAAAAGTTGATTATTTTAGCTTATTATTGCAATAAAATGGAATATCATTATATAATTATAGTAAATTGATTTTATTTTTGTTAAATTACCTTCATAAGAAATTCTCTCCTTTCATTTTTATACTTCTCAAATCAGCAGCTGAGACTTAAGCAAATTGAAATATTTCTTCTGCGCCTTTTGGGAATCAATGTCTGACAAAGCCAATTTATTTTTTAGGAAGTAATTAAATACTTTTTTTGGAAGGAAAAAAGCGAAAACCATCAATTTTTCCTTTTTTTTCCAAAGACACTACCTTGCAAACATTATCAGTTAGACTATCACAAAATTCAAACTTGCAGTATAATTAATTTTTGCTAGTGAATTTATTGATTACTTAACACATTTGTTTGATTCGGTATAGAAGTAAATTTTTTTCAGACGTTTTTCTTTAACTGCATAAATAAATTTGTTTTATTCAATGCAGAAGTTTGGAAAGCATAAATAAAAGTTAATAGTTAAAAAAAATAAAAGTTAAATAGTAAATAATGAATAAGAATTAAGATTTAATTGCATTAATTTAAGCCATGTAATACAATTATACCTAAAAGCATTGCTAGTAAATAAAAGATTTTTACAGTCCTAAGAAGAGAATAATGAATCTTTGATTCACAGAAAGTCTGCCAAATCTAAGAATTTACCACAAGCTTAACATAGTTTAGTGGTGAAACATATTTCTCCAAAGAGAAAATACCCGAAATCAATTCCAGTTTTTTTTTAAGCAACAGTAAAATGTTAAGCACTTGCGTTTTTCTTGCACAGTGTAGTTGAGTGCTCTATAATTTTCAGATTTTCTACTTTGAAATTCACGACTATAGCCCATTGTGAAAAAAAGAACTTCAAAAAGCGTATTTCATGTAGTGGATATTACCACTATGTAGTGAAAAAGATTAGAAAAAGTGAAAAATATTGAAGAAAAAAGTGAAAAGGGAAAAAGATTAAGATTGCATTTGGTGAAAAAAGATTGCATCTGCCAATAAATATTCTATGATATAGCGATGGAACATATCCTAATCCAAAGAGAACTTTGAGGTTTGACCAAGATCCTGCTATTTAAGGAAGGGTAAATGAGTATTTATCTTGCACAGATGTGCCTTTCCCAGTACATCCCAGTAGAGCAGACGAATCTTTTTTTTTTTTTTTTTTTTTTTAGTAGGAAAGTTTCACCTGCAGAATGGCATCACAATAATTCCTGACGAAATTTTTATCTAGTTGCCTTTTATATTATGCCAAAGCAATTATCTCAATTTTCTCATTTCCTGATATTACAGCTTTTGCATTTATAAGAATGTAATTATGACCAGAAGTGATTGATATTTTTTTTACGTGTAGCATTTGAAAATGATGTGTTATCAATGAAAAATTCTGGAAAATAGTATTAATAAAATATCAAAATATTGTGAAATTCAAAATGCCTTATTGATCTTATTTATATGTGATTTTATTTTAATTTTATGGTGTTCAGATTTCAGTGATATGTTTATCCAATTAACTGCTTATTTTAATTTGAAATTTACTTTTAACTATAAGAATTGATTTGTAGAAAAATGATGAGTGACCATCAAACTTGACAAAGTAACCAATTTATAGGCTTATAAGTAGCATAAAATTTTCAATAGCTTCTATATGCTCATCTGAGATTGCATTGAAATTATTCAAGTTTGATTACAAATGTGAGAGCTATTTTTAATAAATGATCTTAGAAAGTAAAAGAAAAATAACGGATTTTTTTATAGTTTGTGAATGCTCATATAATTAATGTAAGGCCACTGCTAGGATTTCATGAATCATAGTGTAAGCATCTTTGAGTTTCAATTCGCAAGAAGTTCTCCATATTTATTTGCCATGAAATAAAAAACAAAGATAATTAGGAAGCCAGCCCTTTCACAAGTTAAAATAAAATTTATTTATACAGTTTATCTATTGTTGTTTTGGCTTATCCTCCAGCTGTCTGGTGAAGTTAGAGAATATCCATCAGATCGTTGACTAAGTCAAACTCAAAAGATGGGAAGAATATATGTCCTCTATGGAAAGTCCCAACCAGTCCAGAATGTGCTGAGTAGAAGCTCAATGAGTTTGACATTTTGGGCAGGCTGAAATGATCTTTTTGCCCTCGAAAATTGAGAGATTTTTGGTATGACTGATTAACAGTTTGGAAACTGCCGTTTGAGAGGCACTATCACAACTAAGTGAAGCAACGGACGATGCAGTATCAAGATTCCGGGTCAACAAGGCTATGCAACCTCTGTTAAGGAAGTGAGATGCAACCTCTGTTAATCCGGGGATTTGAGCACCAAAAGGTAAAGGTTTGCCTTGGATCGGCAGCTTCTATTGGTCAAGGAACTTGGATCACTTGTGTAAGATTCAAGCGTCGCAGGTAAAAATCAGATTTAGCTTCTATGCCTACAGACCTTAGCTGGAGTAAATGCAACGACCTTGACAAATTGAGTGACCCGACCAGGAGAATAATCTCCCAGCGAACATTGTTCATTCTGCTCAGGAACACCCCGCTGTGGGCTATAAAAAAAACTTTTAAACAACCTGCAGGACTTGAGAGGGATTGATTCATCAGGTGATAGTCGTGAATTTCTGTGGTAACGGAACAACAGTAACAAAAATGAATCCTTTTCAGTTCTACATGAATATGAAATAGTTAAGCATACACATTGAGCTAATGAAAAAAACTTTGCTTTATTTGTTCAACAGTAGCAACAACGAAACTCTATATTTGTGTTATTTGAAATTAAGATTATAATTTTAGTTTCAAGATTGTTCAAATCCTTCTTTAATAACCAGATCAATAAATCTTCAAGGAGATTTTCATCAATAGAAGGTGATGTCACGTATCTTGAAAGAGAAATTCTAGACAAAATCTAGAATTCGTATCAATACATAAGCACATACATATGCAGAAACTGATAATCTAGAGCGTTTTGGTACTAAATTAATATGTAATGAAAGCAGTACTAAATCTCGAATTGCTTACAACAGCACCGATTAATACGCAATAAATCCTAAAATCTCTCCATAAACTAAATTCTACTTGAAAAATACAATAATAATATTAAATTAGTTCTAAAATCTTCATTTAATTGACAATACATTACTTTCTTTTAATGATATGCCTCAAAATAAAAAATAAAAATTCGCATAAATTTTTGACAAGAATATCAATACAGCTCAGAAATATTTCAATCCCCATCGATATCAGAACAAAAAATGGAATTGATATAAATTACAAAGACTGCTTCAGAATACAAACATTTAAACTTGATTATTGAAATTCAATTGACTTAATTCAATTGACAATTGACTTAATAATAAGATCCATCTTCTGAGGAAACAAGTCACCTAAAACTTAAACGTATCAATGTTTTCAACATTTATGACATTTTTATGACAGAATAGATATTCTAATGTCAAATAAAATGCAAGAGAAGAATTCATTGTATTACATACCTTTATAAGATATATCTATATAAAGAGTATATATATATATATATATATATATATATGGGGGAAAGAGAGAAAAAAAGAGGTATAATATACAATTTACGTGAATTTAATTTTATAAGTTATACATTAATATAGGTTTATTTAAAGTAATAAAGCAAAATATTTGATAGTCTAAGAGCTTGGGAAATAATACCTTAAGAGCCAAAGTTTGTGGTGTTAGTGTAAAACAGATTAAATTTATTTATAAAATAAATATAAACACCAATTTCACAGGGAAATGTATTGAAAATGTATTCAAAATTGATGCTGATTAGTCAAATGCTTATGGATTATCATGTTGATAAAATTCTCAACCAGGTATAATAAATGTTGTTGTAAAAATATGTGATGAAATGTAATAAAGTTTACTATTAAGCTGATTCATTTTTCTTCAAAATTGACTCTTAAAAATATTTTATTATATATGTCTTTATTTCATGATCATATGCTTAATAAATGATGTGTTTATTGATGTATTGACTTGATTCAATTTCAATCCCAATCCTTGCGGAGCAGTCTGTCGAATACTAAGCTCTCTGTCTTTTGGTTCAGCAGTTTGTGTGTTCGAATCTCTCTTCAGGCATGTTTATTCGTATTGATATTGAATCCACTTTAAGCTGTTGATCTGGGTCTAATTAGTCATCGTGTGCAAAAAATATCCGTCGAGAGAGAAACAGATCAATCACTCCCAGCCTTGATATTTGCAATTCATTGAGATCAGTGCTTTTAATTTTACCCATTTAAAATAATTGCAATTAGAGCCTCGGTGGCTTGGTTGGTTAGGGCGTCGTTCTCGTTACCTGAAGGTAGTGAGTTCGAATCCCGGCTTATCTGAAAATCCTTCGTGTTCAGTAATGGCCACTGGGTACGTAAAATTTGTCATGGTTGCAATATCCTCCATGTTTCCATTCCAAATTAATACCTCTGGGGGTATAGGAAGCCAGGCCTTTGGTCCTCTGTGGCTTACTATCCCTAAATTAAAGACACGGATTGGGCGACTATCTATGAGCAAAAAGGGTTGTCTCTGTTCTAAAACAGAAGACGCTCTTTCTGATTTCATTCGCCTAGTCCCAGATTTCACCAAGTGTATAAATAACAACAAAATTGTAATTACAAATGCGGAAGATGATCATATGTATTAAAATTATGGTACACAAGAGTATATTTAATAGAAATCTGTAACAGTGAAAAATTGTATTTATTTTGTAAAACAATGGAAGGAGCTGTCTTTTTCATTTAAATTAAATTTCTTGATAAAACTTTAAAATGTAATTTTTATAATTATAGAAAACTTTTAATGAAAATTTATTAAATTCAGATTCATAAATTAAAATAAATTATTAAAAGTGAGAACCTCATATTATATATTTTTTTTAAAGTATAATAAAAAAATGTTTCCAGCAAGGGTTTTACTAAAATGTTCACATTTCTTTAAATATCCCAATTTTTTTCGATTTTTAAATAAAAGTTTATCAAAAAATATTTCCCTTTTAAGAAGTTAATAAATTAAATAAAGATTTATTTTATGCTTTGTGTCGATATGGAGTCAAAATAGTAGGAAAATGATTAACATTCTTGTCTTCAATTCAACAGCTCATGGGATTAACTTTCATCTGGGACGTTAATGTCAGTCAGAACTGATTCAAAACCAACGTTTATTGGTATCTGTCATATTATATTTCAAGGCACAAAAAATTGTGTTTTTTACAGAAACAAACTGATAAAATGTACATGAGGTTAAGATCACGAAGAATGGTGGTTGACACATTTTGCTTTAATTTCTATGTGTGCTAACATTCGGATTTTAATGGGAAAGCATAAACTTCAATTTGTGCTGATTTTTATGAATAAACTCATGAAGAATAGTTGACATATCACTTTCCTCTCTATGTCATTCGAATTTCCATGGGAAAGCCCAGATGTTAATTTGTACTGATTTTTATGAATAAGCTCATGAAGAATAGTTGACATTCCACTTTCCTCTCTATGTCATTCGAATTTCCATGGGAAAGCCCAAACGTTAATTTGTGTTGATTTTTATGAATAAGCTCAGGAAGAATAGTTGACATTTCACTTTCCTCTCTATGTCATTCGAATTTCAATAATAAAGCACAAGTATTAATTTGTACTGATTATGTATAATATGACAGTAAGTTCCCATTTGATTATCTAAAGATTTTTCACAGACATTTCTGTTGTTGTTAATGACACTTGGCAACGCCAAGCAAGTCACAGAGACTAGGCGAATGAAGTCAGAGAGGGGGCGTCTTCCGTTTTTTAATAGAGCACCCTCATACGAAGGTGGAAGTACGACTTTTGGCTCATAGATGGCAGCACCACCTGAATCTTCGAATTTAGAGATTGAAATCCGTCAAGACCCAAAGCCTGGCTCCAACCACCCCCAGAGGCATTAATTTGTAATGGGAACATGGAGGACATTGCGACCCGACGGATTTAACGTGCCCCAGTCGCCATTAGTGAACATGACGGATCTTCGGCTAAGACGGGATTCAAACTCACTACCTTTTGGTAACGAGAACGATGCCCTAACCAACCAGGCCACTGCGGCTTTTTAAAAATGCCAATACAGATTAAAATACGCGGTGTTCCCAGGTGGTCATCCTCCCAAGTACTGGACGTTTCTAATGTTCATTATTGTCATAATAATATTCAAATTTGCTCAAGCCCAAATAACCATTTTTGCAACTTTATTGGTCTTAAAAGTTCCATAATTTGTTATAAGAAATTCAGTGTTAAAACATTTCAGTGAAAGAAAATATGATTTCCATAATTTTCGGAAAAATAATTTTACTGTTTGAAAGTTTACTTGATTTCTTTTTTTGATTCACATTCGTAATTTCCTGTGCATCATGAGATTTGAAAATTATACTTTAACAGATATTATAGAATTACAGAAAAAGTATGCCACATTCTCTAGAGTAAAGGTACTGATTGGAAATTGGAATGAAATTAAAGAGGAAAAATGTTGTTTAGAATTGAATCTAAAAGAGATGAAGGCTATTGTTTGGAAATGTACATAGAAAATAATAAGCGTAATGAAATTATACATGTTTAAAAGAGTTTTATACGACGAAAAACAAAGTCTTTAAACTTATTGGATTTGTCTGGTAAAATCATAATTATAATTATTTTAGCTTTACTTCATATGTTAACTTTGAAATTATAAAGTATGTAAAATACTGTTTTCAATATAAATTCAAAGAACTTTACAGAATTCCTGATAATTGGATTTGCCACATTAACAATCTAACTGTTGCATATTAATCGCATTTAAAATAAAGATTGTCAAACAGCGAAATACTCGTATTTAAGATGATTGTGTTTGCTTTGAAGCAAGTTCACATATTTCAAACATTTACTTGACAATTGCGTTAACTTAAAGCATATTACAGCCTTTTATGTTAGACAATATCCCCTTCCACATTAAATGGTGCATAGTTTTAGGCATACAAGGAGATCTATTTACATATTGTTCGCTACAGTCAATCAAGTGAATCCATACGGAGATTAAAATCACCATATTGGATAGGTTGATATTGAAATGATAATTTTCATTATTTATTATAATGCCGTCGAGTTGTGATATGACAAATTATATATATATATATATATATATATATATATATATATATATATATAT
>JAPDSC010010119.1:730232-748690 GCA_026290005.1 Latrodectus geometricus | reverse complement strand
TATATATATATATATATATATATATATATATATATATATATATATATGTGTGTGTGTGTGTGTGTGTGTGTGTGTGTTTATATATATGTGTTTTTCATAGTTTTCAATGTTTAGTAAAACATTAATAATTACTTTAAAGATAAAGCTATGATCATATTAATAAAGCATTTAGATTATTATCTTTATAATATTAAATATTTAGAAATTTTCAAGCATACTCACTCATTTGTATAGGAAATAAATTTTAATGTCAGGAATTTTGCCAGAATAATAGAAATAAACTTTGTCAAATAATGGAATTTCAATACACATTATAGAAAGGCTAATAATTAATTTAAAAAAAGAAATATAATAAATCCTCACAGCGACAGAGTTCAAATCAATATTTCAGTTTTCTGTATATCCAATGCTATTTTTTATTCTGCTGTTAATAAAGATTATCTTATTTTTCTTATGAAATCTTTTTTAACTAAGGAATTTTCTCAAAATACTAGACAGTTTTTATTGAAGAAATTTTGAGACTTATAACAAAGAGTATAATACACATTAACTTTATGATAATACAGCATGTACAAATTTCCATGGTAACAGAAGTCAAAAACTAGTTCGACTTCATTACAACTTACTTCATTGCTTAATTACATTGATTGCAGTTAAAACAGAATGTTATTGAAGCTTACACGAAATATATTTATAACTGATGAAAACGAGGGAAGTGATAATAAAAAAATATTTCATTTGACATGCTTTAAAATATAACGCATATCATGCAATATTGTAAGATACTAATATTTGAATGAAATCATTAAAATTTACGACAAATGTGGATTTATTATTTTTCATTTAATATATAATATTTTTTAATATTAGTTTGGGGAAAAAGAAATCCATTATTTTTACGTGAACTTTTTGTAACTTCTTTCAGATTCGCTTTGCAAAAAGGTTTAAAACAGTTTTCATGTAGATTTTTAGTTCTTGTGCGAAGCTACGAATGCTGACATGCTGTCAAGTTTGATAATTTTTGATACTTTATAGACATTTTCGACGATGCTGTATCCACATGCGAGGCGCATCTCTAACATAAAAAATACCCGAACGGAATCGACGAAACAAAAAGTGTACGTAACTGGTTGTTACAGTCATATATAGGACGATAAACAACTTTCACAATTTTAGCCACCCGGCTATCTTTTTCGCCGTTACAAGAGAAAAACGAAAATGTATCGAATTTTCTGTTTGTTGTCTTCCATTTTTAAAACCTTGTACTCGTAACTGAATGAATCAAACAAAAAACCGCAAGAGGATATTTTAGTGTCAAATGTCACCTTTCCAACGAGCATAAATCTGAAATTGTTTGATAGATACCTGACGAGATAGCGATCACTACAGACGTCTACCGAAAAAATAATGGATAACATTTTCCCCTACATAATATATATTTATAAAATGTATTAATTATTTTTTTTATTTTACCGTTAAAATTTCATTCTTTACTTATTTATTTGCTACTTATTTAGTCACTGAATTTAACTTCGGATATTTATCTGAATATACCAATCTAGAACAATACGTAGCTTCAAGTTACAAAAGAGCCATTTAAAATTGCAGATAAACGAAATAGTTATGACAAACAGAACTATTAATATATAAATATTACATTTATACTCCTTCGTAAGCGATTAAACCTTATCTTCAACAAATTAATCATAATTTAATGAACATTAAATAAAACAGCTTTACATTTAATAATTCCAGCATGTTGCTTCAGGAAATTTGCGCAATGGCTAAGAAATCCCATCTTTCGCAAATTCGATTGTTTTGATGTCACTTTGTGTCTGCTGACAAATATAATCCAAAGAACAATTGGGGCTTATGAGCAACCATCCATGAGTCGGAAATTTTAGATTCTTCCATTATTTAATCCGCTTACAAAAGTAATTCAGATTTATGATAATACGAGTTAGTTTCTTTGTTTGATAAATTTATATCATATTTTCTAAATTAATGTGATTGAATTTTCTTAATGAGTTCTCTTCATTGAATCTTCAATGAAATCTTTACGCATTAAAATTTGTTTATTATTTTACTGCATTGATTCTCAATCAAGTGTTCCAATCTGTGAAAAGTATATTTTTAATCTGAGAAGATAATATTTTTAATCAAATTGAATGTGAATCTCGGTGAAATAAAATATCACTGTTTAATAATTTTTTTAATCAGGAAACAATTATATAATCACTAGCCTGTTTTAATGAATTCATATTTTCATTAAATTTCTCCATAAATGAAATAAATTTAAAAAATATTCTACACAAATAGAAATTTTATTTTATTAAGTTTCGTGCTACAACATAGCATTTGTATTAAGGAAATAATAATATGCTATTGGAATTAAAAGGACATATGCAAATGCTTTCTTACATAACCTAATTTCAATAAAAAATATATTCTGAGCATATTTAATTATACCATTTTTTGCTTAGTACGTAATCTCATTTCTATAAACTGAATTATTTTTGTTTTATTTATTTCAACGCTTTCTATTTCGCTGATTCAAACAATGGAATGTTTGAAGACACAGAAACTTTATTATTATTTTTCTTTAATTTTGTTCATTTGTTATTTTCTTAATGAAAATAATATTAATTCTTGGATAAACAAAAAATCTGTTTTTGAATAATCTAATGAAATTAAAAAATAATACAATACTTTTTCTTTAAAATTTAGGAATAATTTCACATCAATCCATTAATACTTTACTATCTCAAAAGTGATGATTCAAATAAACTTAGGAAATAAAATTAGAAAAGTTTACATAGTTTGAAATCCCTTTTCTCTAATGAATTTAGCTTGAATAATCAAAATAAACTTTGCTTTGATTTCTTATTTCCGGCTTCTACAGGATTTTCACATTTCAACAATACTTGGGTTAAACTGATAATAAGTTATATAGAGAGGCCATCGTCCAGTGGGTGTGCCGTCGTTAATCGTAAAGTGGGTGAGTCTCTGTAATTTCAAAGCAAGATCAATCAGAAGACTCCCATAATTAGTCTATCAACTCCAGAGGTATCATTTCACATGGAAGACATTGCGAACACGACGAATCTTCAATCGGGATTCCAACTCACTATCTTCCTATAATGAGAACGAGCTCCCTAACCATCCAAGCCACCAAGGCATAAAAAAATAGTTCTGAAAAGTGGGAAAGTAATTATTAATAAATAAAAAAAAATTACTTTAGGTGCTGTGACATCAAAATAATAGTAGTTGTTTTAAATTTCCAAGACAAAACTAATGAACAGCCAGAGTATATAGATTTACACAATTAAGTATGAAACTCAACTTTTATATAGCAAATCTTTCATTCATTTTTCACATTACGCTCGAGATCTTTCAAAATATTTTTTGCTTTTATATCACAATAAATCTTACATTCAAAAGAAATTATGAATATTTGTTTCTTACATATGATTTTATCTTATAGTATGTAAAACGAGTAATTTTTTGTTATAGAAGTTTCGTTGGATATACTTGTGAAATGTAAATTTACTTAAAAATGCCTCATATCTCGTAGCTTCTCTATAAAAGCTACGTTATTCATAGCAATCAAAATCTATTTATTACATTCAGAAAAATATGGTTACCAAAAGTAATTTAAAAAATTTGGAGTTAATTTATATATATATATATATATATATTCAATATTGTAAAAGAAAGATGGCACTTTAGAGAGAAACCATGCTATTACCAAAGTAAAAATAAATTATAAAGGTTACTTTCTGTGAGTAAATTGATGCAATGATGGTAAAAAGTACCATTAACATGGTAACTGCGCTTCAGTTAAAAGCTAAATTAACGCTTGCAAAGTCAAGAAAATTAAGTTTGTCTCTCGTACATCCCCTGGGTGCTTTCAACAGACGATTGGAATTTGCTTTTTATCTGGAGTATTTGATGTTCTTTTTTTTTTTTACCTTGTTGTAAAATAAAAAAGCAGACAGATTGGTTTCTTACATTTTTAAAACGAGTACAGAGAGATTTTATCAATGATATGAATTGTCTGATATTTTAAGTTATCTTAATAGAAATATTTTAAGAAATTTCCTGTTCTGATTCAAGTTTTTTTTATAAGTACAAAATCATCCTATTTTAAATATTCAGTTGTTTTTACTGATAAATAACTAATTATGAGGCCATTTACCAGTTTATAGAAACAAATTGAATATTAAGTGAATTTAATAGAATGTACTTAAAAATAAATTAAAATTAATAATGAAGGATAAAAAATTATTTTAAAAACTTATTTTTGATTTTCTGTGACTTCATTTAAGCGAAGTCCTTCAAAAAATATTCGGCTACATTAGAGGTTTGGTTATTTCTAATACTATCCATTTTTCATCAGAACTTCAATTCCTTTGCCCGAGGTGGGGTTCGAATCCACGGGCTGTTGAATAGAATGCAAGAGCTCTAACCATTCGGCTACCAGCTCGGAAGGCAAGCACTTTGCAGGAGGCCCATAGGATATCACTCCTAGAAGTATTAATTCCCTTCGGGGTTGTGACCATAACCTATATAACATTCCTCAGCTTCCACAAGTATAGACTTAGTTATCTTCATTTGCTTTAGGTATAGAGCCTGCTACCTTCTAGCAAGCGAACGACCTCATTTCCAAGTTAAATGATGCATTTGAATATCGTAAAAATAAATGAATTACAAGACTGAAAATGCTAAATCAAGGGTCAAATAATTCTGTCGAATTTCTCATGTCATAAATATAGAAAAAATCAATAACAGGCTGTGAATTAAAATTATGTTATAAGTTACTATTGCCCAAATAGTTTTAAAATTTTCTACAAAGTAATCCAAAATAGAAAAAATTTAATCCCTCACATTTGTCAAATTTTTAAAGATTATTTCCTTAAAAGAGAGTCTTGTAAAATTAATAATACGAGTTTTAAAGAAATTCTAATACCATTATGAAAACTCTTTTGATAATATTGTCATTCTAATTTAATATAAGGTTTTAAAGACACTGTTATCACTACTAATTGAACAAATTATTCTTTGTTATGTATACTTTCAAATTATTCAAACTGTGTGTAGAAATCAGTTGTATTTTGTGAAATTAATTATATATGTCTCTTTAAAACTTTTGTAAGCAAAATTATACTAAGTAACTCACTATTTTTAGCACAAAAACATTAAACAAATACAAAAAAATCTAATTTTTCGAAAGACTAATAAGAAAAAGCAAATTACAAACAAAGAAGAGTACAATAAACTAAAAAGTACGTAGCAAAAAACAAACAAGCATTATGAAAATTTCTTTTTTAATGTTTAATGCAAGCTAATGAACAGTCTTTGCAAGAATGTTGCCCATTAATTAATACGTAAAATTAGATTTTTGGTTAAGAACTTATGTTTAAATAGTGAAGTAAGTTTATTTATATAAAGATGCATTTGTTTTTATGTTTTATTCAACAATTTTGTACTTCTCATATGAGTTTTGCATTAAGTGTATAATGTGGATGTAAAAGTTTGATAGAAATTAAATAAATGTTGAAAGAAAAATTGTCTAAAGAATAAATTCTTATTAAATATACGTTATATTAACTAAATAATTAGACTGATATGATCCTAAAAGCAATACTCCAACATGACTAAAAATATGAAGAAAAGGTAACTGCTTTTTAATAAGAAAAAGTATTATTTAAATACTTTCAATTGTTGTAAATTTTAAATAAATGAAAAATATCTGCAGAAACAAAAATGTAAATATTCTTCAAAATAATTCAGCAATAATGGATAAAGTCGATCAAGAAATGTATTCTAAATATTATTTTTTCTTAATGGTGGGGCACTGGGTGACTGGATCCGTCGCCCACAACAAGGCCGGAAACTGCTACTCATTTTAGCGTCACCCGGTGGTCACCTGTGAACCAAGTCACGGAGGTACGAGAAGCATTTCCTACGTCACACCACCACAAACCCGTTTATTAGGTGGGCCACATTCATCCATCATCTCAGGAGAAAGTACAAAGATACAGACAGAGAGAAAGAAAAGAAATGCCCATGCTTAAACCGGGATTCGAACACGGGAACAACAGCCCTGGAATCAGGAATGCTAACCACAGAGACAATGGCTATAATAAGTGAAATGAATTAAATGAAAGTTAGACAAAGCACATATAAAAAAATTATTTTATTATTATAGGCAATCATTAGAACAATTTTCAAATACTAAAAATATTTTTAATTCTTTTAAATTTTGAAATGCAATGCTCGAAATAGAAAACTTTTATTTTATTACACAAGATTTATATAATAAAATAAACTGCGAATGTGATAAAGATACTGAGAAGAAAAATATTAAAAATTAAAAAAAAGAGTTATTAAACTATTTTCAGGAAATTCTGAAAACTATTATTTCCATAGGAAAAATTAAATAGTTAAAAAAACTTTTGTTTAGTTTTTACTTGAACAGTTGAATAGAAAAGTTGTAAATATTAGACCCATTGTTGTCTCAATTTGCCTCTCATGTAGGATTTTTTCAAAATTTATAATCTTGTAAAATTATTGTATCGTCTTCACAAATATGCATGCTATATATTTATTGAAGAAAAAATTTAAGAAAGATATGTCTCCATAGATCTTATTTAGAAAATATAAAAATATACGCATTCTATATACGAATGCAAAATATATTACATATTTATCTAAGGAAATATAATAAATTACGCATACTCTATATTTATCTTAAACAAAACAAAATATGTGTGTGTGTGTTTCCTACTTTTATATAAAAAATTGCAGAAAAAAATTACGCAATTTTTTTCATACTTCAGTAAACATACGCTAAACTGAAATACGTGTTATATTTATCCGAGAAAAATATATGTATGCATACTTTTGATAAAGTTAGAGGGTATACATTTATTACAAAAATATAAAGCTATTACGTACTTTACACAAACATTTATAAGCATTCGTTTTATCTAGCTAAAAACACAAAAATGAGTACTCTATATTAAAGTGTAATTTATATATATCTGAGGAAAAATATAAAGCATATAAATACTTTGTACTAAAAAGTACTCTGTATTTCTATATGATAAAATAAAAAAATATACGTATTCTCCATGTAAGTGTGAGGAAAATTACAATAAAGTTTGTGTGTACCTCATATTAAATTTTTCCTATATGTACCTAGTAAAAGTTATAGTAATACGTACTCTGTATTTTATAGTACTTCCAAATATTTTAAATATGAAAATATATATGGAGTCTGGTTAAAATCAAACTCTTACCACTTAAGAATAAATAGAAAAAAATGCTATGTATAATTTATATTCATACTTAAAAATTATAACAAACCATATAGTCACTATTGTAAAATGTGCTTTTTATTTATCAAGAAAATTTATAAAAAAATGATTGATATAAAATAGATGCAAATATATTAAAGCATCTTTTATATTTGTCAGAGGAAAAATATAAAAAAATTATGTTTATTTTATTTTAATTTATTGCCCATATTTATTTAAATAAAATTTAAACGTTAACAAACTTTAATATAGTGTATATAAAGTTTCTTCACGTTTATATTTTTTAAAATAAATATGTTAGTGTATACTAGATAAATACAAATAACACTTTAATATAAAGTGTTATTACATAACAATAACACTTCATAACAATAACACATATAAATAACACTTTAATATAAAGTGTTATTTGTATTTATCTAGGAGATATAGGAAAACTCTAGTAATTTGCTTCTATATTAAAGTATAGTTTTGTCGTGGGGAAAATATAAAAAATTACATTAACTTTATTTCAAAACTTAATCTATACATACAAAAAATGTAAAACTGAGTACTCTGTCTAAAACATACTTTTATATATCCAAAGAAAAAAATAAGAAAATTATGCGTATTTTATTTAAGAGCATATATTTTATACATTTTTTGAAAAATATAAAAACAAATACACATAATGCATAAAAGCATGATATAAAAAATAATAAAAAATGATTAAATAAAAGCTTATTTATATTTGTTTAAAATAATATAAAATATTATAATAATCTATTTTAGAATGCACGTCATAGTTATCAAAATATATAAGAATTTTATATATATATATAGACTCTACATCTATCAGTGTCTACATATCTACATATGTACGCAATATACAACAAAATTTCTCGCTTCGGTTCATCAACACCTAATTTGCAGACGTCAGTTCAGGACAATGATTGGACGAACTACTCAAAACACATGCGTCACTGGTTTCTAAACACGTGTGCATCAGTCAGCCATCCAAGGACGAGAGCCACCGACGTCATTTCTCTGTCGGTCCTCTAGAGGTCGGCGTCCATTCTGACAGCGTCACACTCTTGCGAATCTCGAGGGAAGTAATTTGCATATTACGCGTCAATGATGGGCAGGAACCTGTAACCGTACCCGCACTCTCAAATGGGGTTGAATTACAGAACTTCAATTGATTCGAGACGTAAATGGAAATGCTGATTTGGCATTGCCTAGAATTTTGTTTTATTCGTTGCCACCAGTGATTGCTGGAGGAGAAATAGAGAGAAATAATAAAAATATTATTGTTGAATTACGATCTTTTTATGAATGGAATTGAGAAATTTATTTAAATTATAATAATATCTTTCCCACTTTAAAAATAAAATATCAGTAAAATAATATATGATGACAAACAATTGAATCAAATTAGAGAGTTTATAGTACATATTTATCAATTTTCAAAAGCTATTATTTATTTCAATTTTTTACGAATATATCATTTGACAAAATTTTCAAAATATGCTTAAAATTATGTTATTTTTGACGACTTAGATTTTTTTTTAATTAAGTCATAGTTAAGTTTGGACAGGGCACCTGTGTAACAAGTCACGGAGGTGAGTAGCATTACCCACGTCACACCACTACAAACCGTCATAGTTTGGTCACATTAATTCCTCATCCTCTCAGAAGAAAGAAACACCAATAGAGAAAAGTATATTCATACTGGAAACAGGAATTGAACTTGGGTCCAACAGCTTGAGAGTCAAGAACTCAGGCATAGAGCCAATCACAAACACCCATTTTTGTAAACCTAATTTGTTATTTTTATTAATAGAAATATTAACGTTTTGTGAATGGGATTCTTAAAGAAAATAATTTATTTTTCTAAAAATATAAATTTAATATATACCTTGTATATATTTGGGTATTTCTCTTATTAATATATGAAAAAAATCATAAACTTAATAGGAAAGTTTTATACGCTTTCAGATTCCATTGATTTTAAACGTGTGTGTGAATAAAGTATAGTTTATAATTAATATATAAATGTTGTGATAATTTTTTGGCAAATTACACATTTGAGCAAAATTTTTAATCTATTATATTTCAGTATACTTAAGCGTAAAAAATAATTCTGTTGGAGGTGAATTAATTTAAAAAATAAGATAGTATTCACAATTAAAATAAACAATATTTTTTTATTAAGTTTTCTTAATAATTATTCCCTTTTGTACCACATTTTAAATAGTTTTTACTGGAAGAAATATTTGGGCCATAGACTAAAACGATGGATAATTTAGTTAATGTAACCATTTTTTTTAGAATGAAATTTTTCCTTTAGGTAAAATTAGTTCATTTAAATTCTTCTAAAGGTTATTAGAAATAGTTCATGATCCAGAAATATAAAATTATATGCAAATTTTTTAAAAAAAAATATCTTTAGATAACGAATATAACGCTCACATTTAATAAAAATAAAGCATAACTTTTACAAATTCCTGTAACTATATTCACGCAAAAATTGAGACGAAGTGTGCTACTAATATAATAAAATAAGAAAGAGTCTCATTTTAGTTAGTTATATCTTGCAAATAAATACTTTTCCATCTTAAATTTACAGCTTCTTGAAAACTGTCAAATAATGAAATGCATATCCTTATTTTAATTTTATCACATTTTTTGAGCATCTTTCCTAATTCTGATTATGTACAAACCTATGTGTCAATTCATTTCTCAACACTACAAAACTAAGCATTTTATAATTATAAATAGATTGCATTTCAATTTGTGAATGTTGGTTAAACACCTCACCACAAACAGGTGGCGTCAGATTTTCAATTAGGGATTTAATAGGGTTGTTCAATTTCCAGTATGAATCGGTATCAGAGTGTTTGAATATTGTTATAGGCATGAACAAATCTGACTCGACATGAAATATATTAGTTTGTAGTAAATTCTAACTTAATTAATTTTGCATATAATTATTTACAAAAATATTCAATATATTGTTATGCAAAAATATTGTGAATATATTGTATTAATATTCAATTATATAACACTAAATAATGACTTTAATAGAATCAATTTTTTTAAAATTAAACTTTAAAAGAATTAAAAGATTTAAATAAAATTAAAATTGATTAAAATCTTATATTTTTATCAACTTTAAAAAATATTTTATGTGTAGCTTTCTACATTAATCCATTTCTCTAAATTTAATTTAGAGATTGAGTAATTTAAAATTCTCTTGATTTTATAATAATTAGATTGTAAATTAAACATCAATGAATATGTTGAATGTAAAGATATATTTTTGTGTGAGTTTGCTTAAAAGGATTCGGTTTCAACACAAGTCATAGACACCGTTAAGTTATGAAAGGTCATAGTTATTAATCATATTGAGTCATAGTCATTAATTCAATTGAGACAAAGTCATTAATCAAATTAAGTCATAGTCAGTAATTAAATTGAATCATAGTCATTAATCATGTCATAGTTTAAGAAATCAAAGATACGGTAAATTAGATACCTACAGATATAATGAATTAAAAGTTTTGTGCTGAATTCAGAAATATAATTATAGTGAAATATTAAATTGCATTTCTACAGATGTATTAAATATAAAGGTAAATGAGATGGGATATGGACTAGGTATAGTGTATCAGTATATAGGATAAATTACCTACAGATTTTAAGCCCCATTAAAAAGATGAACAATTTTTTATTTTACTAGACAGAGATTTATGTTCATTAACTGGACAGTATCAAACACAAATAAATATTTTGGAGTGAATACGCCATTCCCCCTAAAATTGTTACATCAAGAAAGATATTCCCTACACAAGAGAAATTTGCACAACAGGAAGATTGTATGATATGTAAATGATTAGATTTTTAACTCATTCATGCAAAACAGGCGGTGGTGAAGGCTATGGAAACAACGCTGCGAAGTATTTTTATAGAATAAAAAAGGTTTATATTTTTACACTGTTTAGGTTACATAATCTCTTGTGTAATACATTATTGTTGTAGAAGAATTTCAAAGGTCAGATCTTAGCATCTGTTGAATAAAGGGAGATAAGTACAACAATTCTGCTTCCTGCTAACATGTTTGTCTAGAAGTTATTTGGAAGTTTTCTAGGTTTACACCTCGCAATTTTTGAATTTGGCTCGATATTTGTAAAATTACTCCTAAAAAGCCTACTATTTCTAAAAGTCAATTGGGCCTTATTAGTCAGGCTTTCCTCTAGTAGAGTCGAAAAAAGCATTTTTCTTTGTTCAACCATAACTGCTGTCAAAAACTAGTCCTTCGATTAATAACAGCGCCGCACTTGGCAACAGAAGGAATTAAAAATGAAATTCTCTACACCGAAATCCAATCATATTTGCTCATAAGTGTATTATGTTGGATATCTAAGTAGAGCAATTATCGTAAAAGATGAAATATCATAAACTTTTTTATAATATTTTTATTTTGTTTAAAATATGAAAATTCGTATTCAATAACTATTTATGGTTAATTAAATGGGTATTTGTTTAGAAGTTTAAAGTGGGTATATAATGACCATTTTAAGAGATTTAGTTAAACATCAGTTTAACGCAGTTGATTGCTTACATAAGTTTATGGACAATAATTTGAATGATTTTGAAATTTAGTGTACTGAAAATTGTGATTTTTATCATATTTTCAGGAAATCATAATCACCATCATATCATAAAAAATATTATCAAGAAAAAGATTCCATATTTTTATAAAAAAAAATAATAGTTTGACATAAAAACTAGTACATACTACATGATTTCTTATATAATGATAATAGATAAGATATTAATTATGAATTCAATTTTTCATGAAATAAGCACCATCTTATCATAGTATCGAAAATCCATGAATCATAAAAAAATACTTTCATGAACAAAGAATCCATATTTTTATAAAGACAGTAGTTAGACATAAAGACTAAAAATTATAACATGATTTTCTTATAAATTTTTAATTCTTTAATAGTGATAAAAATTAAAGTTTATTTTAATAGTTTGAATGGCAACTGAACAAAATATAATTTTTTATTTGAAAAGCTATTAAATTTTTGAATGGTAAAAAATAAAATTTTCTTTTAAGTAATATATTATTTTGATTAATTGGATAATTTTAATGAAATAGAATCTGAGACACGGTGTTCTTTTGTATACATTCCAGAATTCTTAATTTCTTCCTAACGGTAAATGAGGAAATTCATGAATTTTCATGAATTCATAAACTCACGTGCTGCATGAATTAAGATCAAAAGAGGCTACCGTGATACTTTTTTATCTGATGAATCATTCTTTTGTACGTGCCTCATTGGTTTCACCTCCTTTCTAACGTTACTTAAAATAGGTTATAGGTAAAAAGAGGACTCATTTATTTTTATTGAATTTATTGATCAAGTAATATGCTTTGAAATTTACTCCATAACGCAGCGGATATTCATATTTCAATACAAAATCTTATTAATTATTAGATTCGAGAAAAAAAATTCATTATTTTTGCTGTGGATAGTTATTGTGATCAATATCTCGTAAAATATCGATCAAACAATTTAAGATTTATGCTCATTGCAAAGTTTATGTTTCGCACTAAAACACTCCTTTACTGTTGTCTGCTTTGTCCATTCAGTTGTGAATTACAGAGTGTTAAAAATTAAAATCTACGAAGAGAGAAAGGTTTCAGTTTTCTATGATAAAGGTAAAAATGGAAATCAGGAGGCTGAAACTGTGGATGGTGTTTATGGTCTCGACAGTGTGTCAGGACTATAAGCACCATAAACAGTTATTCCATCCATTACACTATCCACAGTCCCACAACACCATTCACAGCTACACATGAACACCATCCCAAGTCAAACAACAGGCAGTTACAGTAACTGCCAATTGTGTGAAATTTCGGTTAAGTCGATTCCGTTCAAGTATATTTAAAGTAAAAAATATACTTTACATAGGTAGGTCCATTGTTGAAAATGTCGATAAAATAAACGAAATAATCGATGTTGATCGGCATGTTATCAATCGCAGGCTCACATGAGAGCTAAATATCGACCATAAGGCAATTTTAATTTTAAACTGTAAAAACAAAGCGAATCTCAACCATATAAAATGAAGTTTTTAAGCTCACGTATAAAAAAATGAATTTCTTTTTCCCAAATCTTACATATAGATTTCTCAACTATTACTGCCATGTAACGAAAAGTAACACTAAAATATTCAAAAGATTTAAATCAAGTTAAAATTAAAATTTATAAAATATGCACAATACTTGCAATGAGACATGCGTTTATGAAATTTAAGTTAAAGCTATTTTTTATGCCAATAAATTGTATAAAATATTGACGCTTTTCTTTTCCCATGGCTTCTTATTACTTGGCGCAGGTGTCACATGAGTCATATCTTTAGATTTGTACGTCAATGTGAGTTTATTCTTATGATGATCTTCAGCTCCAGTGACTCAGTAACAAGTTTACACCGCTTCCAATTAATATAAGCCAACACCTCCTAGAGGTGTTTCATAATCTAAGCGAACCATCATTTGCCACACACAATGATTGGGAGGGTGACCACATTCTCCCTCACTGGGTTTCTTGTGCTCCATGGTTTCGGCGGGCGTGCACGTTCATCTGTGATGTCCAATGTCCTTCAACTTGTATGGCGTGGATGTGGAGAGGAGGGTGCCAACTCAGATGTCACCTCAGTGACCTCGTGGTTCAAAATGATCAGCCGCTTGATGATGAGCGAGTATTCCAAACCTCTTACCATTAAAGTATATCCAGGGGCTCTCTTGTTCCACAATGCATGTATGTATGATGACCTTTAACATGTTTCATGAGTCACTGAGATTCAACGATGCGACGGTTTTTGAAGAGTAGAAAATTTCACTGGACTTTCAATAATTTTTTAAACTTGTAATTTTTTCTACGTTTTGTAAGTTATTTAAAATTTTGTTTGAATATTTATGTTAAATTGGCTTGAAAATTTCTTTTAGAATTCTGTTTGGAAAAGTTTTTGTAGAATTCCTTTCGAAATTTTCATGTAGTATGACATATGCAAATTTCTTTTGAAATTCTGCTCAAAAATTTAGTTTAGAATTTTGTTCGTAATATTAAAATTCTTAAATTATGTCAAATCATAAAATATAGGATTGTGAATTTGGGTTGGTGAAAGTTATGTAGTAGTTGGCAACAAAATTAAATAAAGTTCGAAATCAGCACTTGGTATTAGGATTTTATTGATTTTTTATTTCTGAAAGTTGTTTAATTTTGAATATTTTCCTCTCCAACAATTTATTAGAAAAATTGACGTATGTATAATGAATATATTTACATAAATAGTTTACAATGAGATGCAAAATTTAGTTTTTCCAATTTCCTTTTTTAAGATCAAGTATACAAATAGAGAATGAATTCAAACAATTATTTCTAAAGTACATTGACTATACATATAAATTTTTTACTTTTTCTTAAATAAACGGATAGAATGTAGAAATAATAAATGATAATTGGATAAATATTTTCCAGAAATCATTTAATTTTTAAAAAGTTAAAGTGTGTGTGTTGGTAAAATATCAATAAATTGTTATATGCATCATTATTTACAACATTTGTACATTTTTACGGCTTTTGTAATTTTAAAAATAAAAGTAATGATATTACTTGTTATCTTAGACTATTTAAATTTCTTTTTAACAAAAAATTTATTATTTGTGTGAGGAAATATCGAATGAATACTATGTTTTGAAATGAAACATTTTCGTAAGCTCTTCAAACTTTATAAAATAATTTTTCGAAATTTGTAACTCATTAGACTATTTTCATATAATAAAATGAAAATTAATTTATGATTTACAGATATTATTAAGCTAATTAATAAAATATGTATATGATATTTGAAAGAAAAATAAAAATGATTTGTTGTGTTAAAGTTTTAGCACTAATAAACAATGTTCTTCTTAATATGCAAAATGGTTTCAAGTTAAAGATATTTCTTTTTGTAAAGTGGCAACTGAACCATTGAATCTTTAAACTTCTGATTTACATTTTATTGATTTAATATATGCCTTGGGTGTGGAAACTTATGATGATTTGGAATAAACTTAAAACTATAGATTTCATTTGGATTAGCTCACTTGCACTAAAAGTAATAACGGGACAAACAAGCAAGTTTGTTTTATTAATTTAGAACCCTTAAAACCATTAATTTCATTAAAAAAATATCGCTTATCAGTAAGCAATTTATTTCCTGCTGAACATAGAAGTTATAATTTCGGTTAAATCATATTTCCTCATTTGTTGAATAATTATGAATCAGTGTTTATTTTCGTCTAGAAATCATTAAGACGAAACACATCAGAAAATTCTAACGTGTTCCATTCGTCCGTTTTCTATGTTAAAACAATTTCAAGGAATAAAATTAATGATCTTAACACGATCCAGAGAGGCACTCAGGAAATTTGCTGCGCCAGGTTCTTGTAGAAGAAGGTTCTAAGCACTCCAATTTAAGGCCAAGAACGATCGCCAAGCACTTTGCCGTAACGACCCATTGGAATTCAATCTCTCACTTCGAAAGCACGAGGTGGCGATGTTTTCGACAAGCATCGATTTCAAAACTAAGAGCAGAATTCTGTTATCAGGTTAATTACTTCGTTGAATTACGTAGTTGTCACGAATTGAAGTGAAATCACAAATATCCGAAATCAAGCTTTTAAACAAAGCATGTTAGTTGAAGGGTTTTAATCAGTGTTTTGTACGTTAAAACAATGGTTTCGAAGAAACGGATATTTAATGATAATTATATAAAGAAAGAATTCTACTATGGCAATGTGCTTAACAAAGCTTGTTGATGATGATTTTGAAATAAATATTTCTATATTATATTGAGAAAAAATTCAGCTAATTTAAAATTGCACCAATTCGGAAACAACTTCTTGTACACGATAAAATTAATATTGTTTATTTTTAAAAATACAATATGGTAATATTTAGATAAATGATGATGAAATGTTGTCATTAAAAATCTACTTTGTAGACATTGTTATGAGTAAATTTCTAAAGAAATGAATTACCGAGAAATTAAAGATAAGTTTTCAAACTATGATAGTAAAAATGCAAACTTCATAAAAATGCAAATGAAATATCATTGATCTGCCTGTTTTTTTAAATTTAACGAATCATTCTGTTGTTGTCTTGTGCCATCTGGATTGGCAATATGGGGAGCGCTGCTTCACTTTTCCAAATAACCGTAATTTAAATTAAAGTCCGACTTCCTCAGAACACACATACCATAGGTACCTGTTTACAGGGTAGGCAACCATTCACAAACCATTTACACAAGGAAAGGACAAAGACAAGAGAGACAGAGAAAGTACATCCATGGCCAAACGGGGATTCGAACCCAGGACTGTCCCATCCGCAGGCAGGCACTCTGACTACTGGATTAGGTGGGGGGCTAACAAATCATTCTGTTACTTATAAAAAATCAAAAAAACATAAAAAGTGATTTTCCATTATGATAATATAGCTGAGGTTCAAAATAAGTGAATTGAACAAACCTGAAACTGAGTCTTATTTAATTAAAAAGTCGACATATTTTAGTGACATTTAGTCATTATAATCTGTCATTAATATCACTGTTCAGTTATTAATATTAATGGAACTCATTTTTAAATATTTTTGAGAAAAAATTTGGATATAAATATTGGCAATAAAATATAATTTCTGGTTACCCTGGTATTTTAAAGCTTTTTCCGATGTATTTTTAGGGTTGCCATTCATATCTTGGCCCCTATCTTGAGGTAAAAAAAAAAAAAAATCAAGAAACACCCCTATGTAAAGCTTTACCCATTTTCTTAATGATATTTAAATACTTTTACTTATATCATCACATCTGAATATTTGGTATACTATTTTAGGTAGTATAAAAGCAATAAAATTGTTAAGTATAAAGGTACTAAGTTCCATTACAAAGTATTATGCCACTAGATGGCTGGCTAATTTACATAAAAGCAAAATTATAAAATTCTCAGTTTAATTTTTTTCTAAAATTAAGTACAATCTTAATTTTTTCATAAATGTTTTATATTTTATTCACAAGAAGAAAACTTTGCCTGCTTTTTTATTTCTAAAGAAGAGGATAATGTAAACAAACATAAAGAAAAGTTACAAATTAAAATCTATTGTCGTGCTTCACTTAAAAATAAAAAATCAATAATTATTTTAGGAATACCTTGAAAGAATCTTGATAAAATCTCAAAAAGGAAAGTGAACATTATCAGCTAATTTATCTGAAAAATTTAGAAATTCTTTTAGAAAAGATAATAAACAGGATTCATCCTTTACAGGGCAGAAAAAGAATAGAATTTAAGATGTTAAAAAATTTAACGAAAATTTATCTAAAAAAAATTTACGGTTGGAAATGTTTCTCTTATTAAATGAACATCTATATAACACGACTTTACATGTTTTTTTTTCTTATTTAGAAAAACAACAGCATCCCTTAATTACAATTGAAGAAATATTTTTCACTCCAACGAACTGAATATATTAACTATTGAAGTCTGTACAAAAATATTTGAATATTCACCGGGAAGTACCTTTTCTTACAGTGAGCACAATTCCCGTTTTGCAAGGAAGGAAAATTCCCAAGCTCTCACCACAACACATGAGCTTGTGAAAATAATTACAATATTCTTATTTCGTTGATCAGCAAAGGCTGAAGCCAGATATAGAATCTTACCTGCAGAAGAATATCCCTTATATATCGCGGGATTACAGTTCATTAGTTTAATTAAACCTCAAAGAATTATAATCGCTGTTTTGCATTATGTTATTGAGAAGGAAATTTCTCTGAGAAAGTACACCTTAAGTTATTTGAAGGTATTAAAAATCTAAATATATAGAAATTTACGAAAAACTGTAGTTCGTAATGTATTGACCTTATTTTAGATTATCTGAGTAGGTGTTGGAAAATTGATTTTTCAGAGTATTTTAGGTTTCCTCACACAAATGCAATTTTAGAGATGATTACGATTGACTTTTTATTTGAATCCTTAATAGAGTCACTGAAACACCTACAATTCTGATTATTTAAGAAAATTATATATATATATATATATATATA
>JAPDSC010010119.1:719722-730132 GCA_026290005.1 Latrodectus geometricus | reverse complement strand
ATATATATATAATATTTTTATGAAAAATTTTATTTTCATTAAAATTAATTTTGATAAAAAGAATTAGATTATTTAAAATTAGATTATTATTGAATTAGAGTATTTCATTTAACCATTATTTTATAAAAATAATTTTATTACATTTTAAATATTTTAATGATTATTTTTGAAAAATAAAATATAATAAAAAGAAATTAATATGATCGTCCAAAGATAAAATATATTTAATTTAAAAAATCTGTTTTGAATTAAAATATAATATGCTGAAATATTATCTACCGAAAAAAAATGAGAGGATTTTAAATATTTTAGTTGTATATTCAAAAAATAGTATTTTTGTAGTAAAATTGTATTTTAAAAAAATTAAAATATATGTTCTGCATAAAAATATATTATTAACAAATAGTACAAATGAACAATTTATTGGTTATTAATAACCTTAATCGCAATTTTAATGGTTAAACAAATTTTGCAGTATTTCAAAAATTTTAACATAATATTTAAAAATAGATTTAAAATGATGTAGTAAAAAATATTATGGAAATTGCCTTAAGCTGGTATGAACGACTTAAAATATTTTAATTATTTAAAAAGTATTATTTCAAAAGAGTTTATACAATATTACGAAACAGTAAGAAACTTTTAGTTAAAATCTAATAACAATTGAAGCTAGTGGTTACTTTTGTTACTTTTGTTGTTGTTTATTACTTTTGATTAAATACTATCCTATAATGCTCAAACAATTTTATAATATTTAAAATATTTTAATACCTTATTTAAAATTTAATAAAAGTTTACATAATATCATGGTGAATAACATGATAATATTGCTTAAAGCTGCAAAATTCGTTTAACTTAGAGCATCACAGTCCTCAATAATGTTCCGCAGATGAGAATAATTTTCGCATTTCAATTATATTCTTAAAATGTTTTTGTTTTTAAATATAAATGTACTCAAATAAGATATGAATTAAAACCATAAAAACGTTTATTATTAATAGTACAGTTAAATAATATAAGAGAAAATTTTACAGCACTTGATAATTGCTTTAATAAATTATTTTGGAAATAGAGAAAGAGAGAGAATTTTAAAAAAGTAGAAATACGATCTTGTAATATCTGAGATTCCAATAGTTAATTGAAGAATTAAATATACTGTTTCACTGTCAAAAATAATTTGAAATGTTTTAATTTCGTTTAAAAATCAGTATTTATAAGCAATTAATATTGTTACAAATTTATAGTCATTATTTTTATTTGTTTTAAAATATCTCAGACAAATCTGAAATACTCAGATTTTTAGACAAAATTGTATGTGTATTCTATGTTAAAAACGGCATTTCTAGGGACTTTGGTGAGCTTTTGTTGGCATTCTTGGCAAGCTTTGGCGAGATTACTGGCGATTTTTCAAAAAACAGATATTTTTGGAAAAATCCATTACTGAAATTCTAGGACCGATATTAAATGAGACAGCCTAAAACCTGGCAAGAACCTAGAACCTTCAAGAAAACTGGCAAAACTCTTAGATTTTCACTCCAAATCAGGTATAAATTAACACCACCTGGCATAAAAGGAATATTATTAATAAAGACGACCGGTCTTGAATGCAAGTCTATTTAGTACATAAATGCTGTTGTCTGAGATATTAGAGACTTCAGTGATTGGAAGTTATTTCCTGTTGTATTAGCTGAATTGGAGCTGTGTCATTGTACCTTTTACAGCTAGAATTCCCTGTATCTTGTTGAAATTGTTTCGAATAAAAATCTTGTGATTTTTAAAAGATTGTTTTATCCACTTTCAATCTGCAAGAACTCGAAGCATGGTACAATGTAATTTTGAATTAAGTAAGATAATTTTAGTAATATATAAAAGCTCAATAATGCTTCTAACTAATAGTATTTATTTGCTTAAATACTATTCTACAAGCAAAATTCGGTGAAAATGTGTTTTGTGTCCCCTGCTTGACGCGTTTTTAAAAACGCCGTTGCCAGGGTGAAAATTTAACCTCCATTTCAAAGTGAAACAAATTAGTGACCAATGTAAAGGCTAAAACAAATGAGTAATTTATGAGCATGGGAGAAAAAGAGCTTCAAATTTTTTCTTCCGGAGGTTGCATTAGAGAGCGCATTAAAAATAAAAACGTCCGGGTTACCACGCTTCGCACGCTCTTCGCCAAGTTGGCGGGAAGAGGACTTAAACCGCAATTTAACCCAAAATTCTAATGTTTTAATGGATTATTTGACAATAAATAATTTTCTTTGCAAAAAATAAGATGTTCTTAATTAAAAATACAGCATTGGTTTTAACTAACCGTAATTTTAGGCTTAAGTATTAATCATTTGCAAAAACAATTTCCAATATTTTAATAGTTTATGAGTAATATTTCGACACAGCTTACTCGACTACCGAACGACTTATGGCTGTTGTAGGATATTTCAATCATTATTGCTTAAATTGGTTTTGGGTGGACTTTTCATTGTTAGTAGTCCTTTTAAAGTGTCACTTTGAACGAAATCTGGGAAACTCCCGAGCACTCACCCGACAGACGAGGATACAGAAGTCAGGAGTGCAACATTCACCTTCAGTCGTTTAATAATGGCTAAGATCGAATCCGAGAACATTCAATCTAGAGAAACCTGCTCTACTACTAGGTTACAGTAAGAAAAAGTAGTATTGAAAAAAATAACTGATGTAATGTTTAAAAAAAAAAATAAGATGTTCGTTAAACCACAACAATGGCTTCCACTAAAAGCCTTTAATGGCCAAGATATTCTTTAAAAAAACAATTTTAAACTTTTCAACTATTTTAATAGCTTATTTAAAAAGTTCTTATTTTTTAAAAAAAGCCAGTATAAATTTACAAAAAATAAGGGTTTTAAAATCACCTTACTCCTTCCGCAAATTACTTTTACAGGCCAATTTTCAACGCTTGAATCACTTCTCATCTATACCCTGATGTGGAATTTATATATATATTTTTTTCTTCAAAAAATGTTAGTTTTCTTACTCTTTCAAGAGAGATCGTCGGATCAGGAGGTCGGGGAAACATGCCATAAACCCTTTTCAGCACCCCGAGTTCGTAATAAACTTCTTCAAAGCGATTTATTTTATACTGTCTCAGACGAAGCAATTTTTTAAAAGTTTTATTTATTTGCTTCGTTTTGATAGAAATCTGAGGTGGAGCTATTTTTATTTACCAGCTATAACTCGCCCAAAGGTTCCGTTTTCTGAATTATTTTTAAATTCTTCTATTTTCTTTGAGTAAAAGATGTTTGTAATTTTTTATATTGAAATAGTTGCTGGAAATAAGGATGAAATGTTCAGTGATTATTTTTTTTTTTCAATCTGAGTGAGTGTCACTATTTCTTTCAATTTTTCTTGTTTTATAACTTTTTTTGAAGTGTCTTTCTGGATTTTTTTTTCTTTCAGAAACAAGATTTAGAATTTTATCAATAAACTATTATTAAAAGTAAGATAGAATGTAAAATTTTGAGATTCTACATTTTTGAAACATTGCAAATATCATTTTTTAGAAAATATTATTTTAATTACAAAATGAAATTCATAGGGGTTTCTAATAATTCTTTTCCTATACAAGTTATTTTTATCGAATGTTATATTTAAAACCATTTCAAAAAAACTGATATTTGAATTTTTTTTATTCTTTTATATAACTTTATAACTTATTTGAAATATATAAAAAGAGTTATTTTAATTAAATTTTATTATACTGATATGAATAAAATTGCAAGGAATTTAAAAACAGTATTGCTTACGTTTTAAATCACATTACACAATTTTCATCAAGTAATTTTAAATAGACTTTCAATTGTATTCAAATTGTTATAATAAACAATATTTTGTGTATTCATTTACAACTTTGAATCTAATTAATATTATCTATTTACAGTCTTGTATGCTGATATTCAAAATGTCTTATTTTTTAAATGTCATCATACTTAATTAGATTATTCATTATGTACATTTTATGCTAAGTCTTAAATTGCCTATAATTTTAATATAAATTCATTGGTTTTGCAAATATTTTTGAGTTTTTAATATCTCATTCAATACAAATTTCTATTCTATGTTTAATATTTTCTGTTTACAGTCACAAAAATGTTAGGCATATATATGATGACTGTATTTTAGAAATAATAAAAATCCCTTATCATATATTACATGCATTTTTTAACTTTAAATGAAGGAAAAATACTGAGTTCTAGAAAGAATTATATCTTTCTGGAGCTCAGTATTATAAATTCTTTTATTAACTTATATAGAAAATATAAATAAAACAATAATAAGGGAAGAATAATATGTAAAGCACGATGGTTATATATATATATATATATATATATATATATATACACATGAAAGCTGGTCGTTTATAAAAAAAGAACACAAAAAGCATCAAAGTAATTCATTATGACAAATTTATTACAGTAAAATAGTTTCACTACAATATTATAAATAAAAAACTCCAAAAAACTATTAGAAGAAAAAGCGAGTAAAATAAAAAAATAAAAGCAGGAAAAAGCTTAAGAAATCATAAGCATAAAAAGTGTAATTTATAAAATTAGAAAATTAAGACTATAATGAATTTCAATTTATAAATCGAAATATTCAAACCCCATAAAGAAACGCAATTTACAAACTCGAAAAATTAAAAGTATTAAAAAAGCATTAAAGAAGAGCAATTTATAAAACCAAAAAAATAAAAACTTAAAATAAACTTAACTTATAAAAGTCAAAGATTAAAAAAATAAAAATAGTTTTAATAAAATTAAAAGCTTTTTATCTTTCTCATGATTTTTTAAAATATATAAGCATTAATAATGCAAAAGCATTTATGCACTTTATTTTGAAAAATCAACAATTTTAAAGGTAAATCGTACACTTATTAACTTTTAAATAATTGTAGATTATTAAAGCTTAAACAATTGATTCCTTCAATAAATTTTTTTATTCTACATTTAAAAAAAATGCTTAAAGCTGTTTACTATTGAGAAATAGAATATTATTTCTGAAAATATGCTTAAAATATCAGATTCTCCCTGACAACCTAGACATTGAGTGACGTTTGAATTTGAATTCTGTTTTAAGATCATACCCTTATAAGAATGTACTCGAAAGCTATCAAGTGAAATCATTCTCCTGTAAAAATGATGAATATTATGCCCAATGTTTCACGTGGACAAAATAGCTTTTAGTTTATTTGTATAAGTGTCAGAATTATTTGATATTGAGTAAACTTCTGATGTTTCTTGTACTTCTCAACAGAATTAACTAATAATTCTTTGAATGATTTAGCAAGTTCATTATTTTCCCTATTTACTAAATTGATTACTTATTAACATGGTGCTTTTTCTGATGAATTACTCACAAATTATTATTTTTAAAAATGTGTGAAATAATATTGTACCGAGCTTTGTGCTTGTATTGACTGAGAGTCAATAAAACAATCTTCTAAAAATCACGAGAATTTTATTCGTAGAAAGTTCTACAAGATACAGAAAATTCCAGGTGTACGAATGACAATTACACAACTTCAGTTAATACGACAGAAAGCAGCTTCCAATAACATAAGTCACTTTTATTTCAAACATACAACAGTTTCTATTGATTCGACTAATATTCAAGACTGATTGTTTTCAATTCTAAAAATAATTATTTTTAGAATTGAATATGCTTCTTATAGAATTGAATATGCTAAGTGAAATATTAATACCACCTCCTTAACAAGAGACGGTATTAATATTTGACTTAGCATAAAAATCAAAGGGTTAAACAAGTTTCTGGAAGATTCTAGTCTATATAGCTTGCTATTGGTCCTAGAATTTCTTTAATGTAATTTTCTAAAAATATCTGTATTTTGCCAAATGTTACCAAGTCGCCAAGAATCTCGCCAAAAGATCATTATAATACCAAAACACTAGGAAAATTTTTCGGGGAAACAAATACACGAAGGATGCTTGAAAAGTCTTAAAATCTTCTTTCTATAAGATAGTCCAATAAGGCTTAACATGACTCGAATATAGAATTGTGGGCATTGAATTATAGGTTCTGGGTTCAATCCCGGCTATTACTGGAAACGAGGTGCAAATGATATTTTTATGATTGCTTTGATGGCATTCTCTAGAATGGTATATTTGGGTCATACTTCTAAATTATTGCGAGTAACTAAATTTGAAGAAGATAAAAGAAGCATTCTTTGAGTATCTCAAAATATAAAAATACTTCAGTTCTTTTTCTGGTAAAATATGAAATAATTTTAATAGTAATGCATTGTGAACAAGACTATGAACGTCCGATAGAAAAAATAAAGTATTTAAAAGCATAGCGGATAATTTATGTTTTTCATTGTAATATAAATACGTTATTACATTTTAATAATAAAGTTAAAAAAAAGTTTTAAATTATAAATAATTTATTTTATGGTGATAAGAATATTATAGAAACTATGGAATTCAAAACAAAACATTTTTAATATAATAGGAATCCCGTACAATAATCATCATATGAAAATAAATCACAATTACTGTCTTAAATATTTCCGTCATGTATTGTTTAAAAAGGCCTACATTTTTAGAAACTATTAAAATATTGTGCAAATACTTTATGGATATTTTATAAACTAAATTATTATCATTTTTTGATTAAAGCTTATTTAAACGGCAAAGTTTAACTCTGATAGAAACAGCTTAGCAATTACTTTGACAATCCATTGTGGAATAGTACCGGTATTTTTAAAAAATCTAATAACATTTAGTGGTTATATATATTTTAAAGTACTTATTTGTAAGATAATAAATACAATTGTGTATACTTTTATCCTAACCTATTTCCTCAACAGCCTTTCTACTTTTAGACGAATGAGTTGCTAAAAGAGCAAGGATTTGTAAGAAAAGAGTTTATAAATGCATATTCATCATCGTAAATATATTTTAAAAGTGTCATTATCTGGCAACTCAAAATTTGAGATTTTGAAATTAGTTTGTTTACAGTAAATCACAATTTCAATATTTTCTTACAGCAAAGACTCCAGAACAACATGTTAAAAGATGCAACACCACCCCAACCAGTAGAATTAATATAAAAAATACATGACTGAATACTATTTATCTTGTCGATGACCGAAAAGAACTTGTCAGTGAATGTACCTATAAAACCTATTCTTGCACATCACTGTAACTGCAAACGTCCATGGCAGTTCCAGGACTCACCGCAAATAAATCGAATTGTCATGGAAAGAGGAACTCATGGGGTGGACTTGGGAAGGGGATGCCACCACCATTTGTATCTGCCTTCTGAAGAAGCACCCACAAAAATGTCGTTGTTTCAGCCTCGTGATTTGTTTCTCCAGATTTGGCGATTTTTCTCTTTCGTCTGATTGCTTCTATTCTTGGAATTTATCATCCGCAGCGAGTGAAATGACTTTTACATCCAATTCACTCTTATCAAATGAACTCATTAATATTAGTCTTAAATCTGGCCAACTAATGCCAAACATAAAATAATATTCTGAATAGAATTATCCTATTACAACATACATTATGACTAGTTTATCAAATATAATTTGAAATATCCACTTTGTCTACCATTATGATAGAAATGCGGAAAATATTTCGCTCTTTGATCTTCTGTATATATGTGTGTGTGTATCTAAATAACAAGCTTTATTAGTATATAATATTATATAAATTTAATTTCCATATACGTCTAATTAATTAACTTTTCCAATATAACATTATTTGAATATTTATACTAATTATTGTAACATCCATTTGTCATTCCTTTCTTTAAGCTTTTATGCAGTTTCGTAATTTGATCATATGATAATATGGATATCTATTTACTATTTATTCTCATTATTATATATTATTTTATATAGAGAATCAGATGTTAATGCAATATGGATACCATAGATGTTCCTTTTAATGTTGAGTTGCCTCATAAACGGATTACAAAGATGAAATTATACTTAATACAGATAATAATACTTTTAAACAGGATGTGAAATGGTTTTGTTTCATCTTAGGATACATTATTTGATTTAGAAGAGATAAACGTGATGAAACTTCTGTGTTAGTTCTTTTAGTTGCTAACTATTCAGTAACTATATGATAAAAGGCATCATTTAAAATTAACCTAATTTGGCAGAAAAAATAAATTATTAATAGTAAATAAAATATATAATTATTCATAAAATTATTTATAAGTAATCTCATTTTCTTATAAAATTAAAACATATATATATAGTTGATTCCAATTTATTGCTCCTTGAATAAATTGGATTATTAATGGAATAAATTAATGGCAGTTTGAAATATAATATATAATATTAATTGAAAAATTTACTTCAATTGATGTAAATCTTAAATTGAATTCCACATTCTTATACATAAATATAAAATATGTTTCTATTCATCCATTTATTTGCCAGCTTATTCAAAAAATATGAAGGAGTATTTTTTGTCTGATGATTTACACACTTAGCAAAAAATTGGGAAATTATTATAGGCTGTCAATTATTTTATAAATGATAAGAATTTTATATTACATTAACAAAAAAGAACACCTGCATACATCATCAATGGGTATGAAATGCCTATATTTTCATTTTTTTTAAAAAGTCACTTTTTCCAAACTAGTGTTATGTTAACGCTAATATTTTGCTTAAAAAATTTATATTTAAATTCAAACACATTTTTTTAAAAGAAAAATACGTTTATTCAAATAATGATCTAATAAAAAGAAACGGCAAAGTACTTCTTTTCTACAAACGGTGACTTATAAAAACATAAAATAAATGAAAGAAACCAAAGACAAACTAAATTTTTTCCAAAAATAAACTTTGAAACGTAAAAGGAGGGAAAAGAAATTTTAGAGGGTTTGCTTTTCCTCTTCTTTGCTATTGAATCTTCTTTCCACAGAAAGAAGTATTTTTTTACCCAGACTTTTACCTTCTAATTTATATATATACAGGGAAAAAGGTAGAACATCTAAAGAAAGAGAGAAGTTATAAGTTTGTCAAAAGAGTGGGGGAGTTCTTTGAAATAAATTTCATTTATTGTTATAAAAATATAAGCTCCTTATGCAAAATAAATTATGTTTTGCAAACTTCACATAACACATTTGAATGGTTAACCGTTCCATTTAAATCAAAATTTCTAGAAAATGTTCTAAACATGAATAAATGTACAATTAAAGATAAATTGCTATGTTTTATAACTCTGCTAGCTAAATACTTTAAGAAATCAGTTAACTGAAAATTAATTACTATTTTTTTTAAATAATTGAGTATATTAAGACTTTAATATCAAAGTCTTGAGAATGAGGTAAGATGCAACCTCTGTTAATCCGTGGGGTTGAAAAACAAATGATAGAAGTCTGTCTTTGCTCTGCAACTTCTGATGGTTCGAAAACCTGAAACACTCTGGAAAGATTTTTTTTCTAACGTTGGGCATTGGGTGATTTACCCTGCGCTACAAAAGGCCTGAAACTGCTACTCATTTATTGTTACTGAGTGGGCACATGTGAACCAAGTCACGGAGGCGAGAAACATTATCCATCTCACACCACCACAAACCCGTTTATAGGTCAGGCCACATTCATCCATCATCTCAGGAAAGGACAAGAAACACAGAAAAAGTACATCCATGCCCCAGCCGAGATTCGAACCCACGTCCTCCCCATCCGTTGTCAAGTATCTATCCACTAGAATGGGTAGGCATCACACACGCGCGCAAAATGAAATCGTTGAAATTAGAAGTCAGATTTTGTTCCTTTGGCTGCAAAATGGAATGACCTTCATTCCTTGGATGACCCTATTAAGAGAATATTCTCCATACCAATATTGTCCGTTCTACCTTGGAATACCCTCTGGTTGGCTATAAAAGTTCCTTTTGAGGTGACCCTTTGGGAATTGAGGGGAAAACTGGACTGCTTGGACTTTCCCAAAAGAACATTTATTCATCCCCTTTTCTTGTACTTGACCTCCTTAAGGTCAATGTCAAATGGAGATCTTGTCTGACTGCGAGTGGAGGATAAAAACACAACAACCGTAACAACATCTACAAAACTTTAATATATCGTCCAAAATTGACCTTTTTGGTATAAAATTGAAAAATAAATATTTATGCAAAAGTAATTCTGGTTAATACATTGTATTATCTTTTACATCTCTTCAAAAACTCACCTCTTGCATAAAACTATTTTAACATCTTATAGTGAAGAATCTATTGGTCTAAGGCTGTTGTAAGGCATTTTATGGCACGCAACTTAAATTGGCTTCTACAAGCCATTTTTATAAAACGTAGAACTTATTCATTTGCCTCTTGAAAAAAATGTCAAAAACTATCCATTGAGAAGTAAATACAGAAAGTAGAAGAATATATATATATATAT
>JAPDSC010010119.1:664086-718963 GCA_026290005.1 Latrodectus geometricus | reverse complement strand
ATATATATATTCGTTTATGTCATCTGATCATGAAGTAAATTTATTTCATAAATAGCATGCATTATTGCAGATCTTAAAAACAGAACCTTGTAGTAGATGTGACGTTTCCAAAAATTTAAACAAGTTTTATTTTAAATTATCAAAAAATAATACATAAAATTTTTAATATAACATCCTCACTTATCTGTGGAAATATGTAAAATTGCGATATCGTTTGATTTTGTAGTATCATGCCCTTATCTGTTAAAAACGAAAAACAATTGTTGATAATAAGTAGAAAAGTATAGACGAACACAAAAGCACAATTTACTAAATAGTTTTAATATAAACAAGCAGTTTTTTAGTATAAATTAATAACCATCATTGATTCATATAAAACGCACCAAGTCATTTAAATATTGATTCATGTCATGTAAAACTTTAAAATAAAATTTTTAGTGAAAAGTTTTAAATTCTAAAATTATAATTATAACGATATTTTCATTTTTTATAAATATTTTTATCATTCTGCTTTTATTATGTAAAGATTTTTTTCTACGAAGTAAATGAAAAACAGGAACTGTCCAATAAATTATTTGAATCAGAAAAGTTTGATTCAGTGCACCATATGACAAACTCATTCTTTTTTCTTGAACTCACAGCCATACTTCAACATGGGTCTACCAATCTTTGATTCCTTATGAAAAATCTTTCTTTTTAATTTCTTTCACTGTTGACATACTGCTTTCTCTTGGACTCAGAAAAGACAGCACGTCAAGCCAAGAACAATATTTCTTGATCTGCTGTCGCTCCAGTCAAAGCAAACGAGAAAAATAAATCCTAAAAGCACAGTAAACATAAGAATCTTAGGGATAAAGGAAGAAGAATAAGAAACAACTCAGTTTAACTCTACTTCCATTTTTATACCCATTATGATCCTGATAATAGAAGAAATTTTCTCCAATCTGTCACGCATTATAATTAATTCCTATCTCTCTGAATGTCTAATTTAAAACTACATAAATAAAATCCTTATTTTAATTTTCATTTGGGTTTGCACTGAGGAGGGAATGTTCCACGGATGGAGTGAAACTTAGATCAGAATTTTGCTCTCTTTAGACAAATTTAAAATAAAAAGATAACATAAAAGCAAAGTTTCATTTCGAAACTTTAATTGCAATTTTTGTAATTAATTTCATATGTAATTAACACAGACGTAAGCACCCTGTAAAGTTATTTATGCCGTGATGTTACTAATTTAAGGAATATAAACTTCTAATACAGAGCTCTTTTATCTTCAAGATGGAATGATGTGGCCCTTTCTTTTTTTTTTATTGCCATATCTATGCGTAACTGTTATGTGCAAAGACAAATGTATACGGCATTGAATCTTTTCTTTTTTCTACATTTTTCCAACATGATTTATTTTAATAAAAATAATATCTCTCACCGTTTCCGATTTTTTAAAAATTTTATTTTTATCAATTGCGACGTGCGATTTTATGATTTTCCCAACACGCTGCCAATCGAAAATTTCATTGCATATGAGTAGAATCCTGATCTTTACCTATGGCAAAAACGTAAATAAATGAAATTTTTCAAAATTTCAATACTTTATATGATTTATTTTCAACTGATGTGTACTTGAGAACTTATTTTGTGTTGCAAAATTGTGTTTTGAACAAACTATTTAAGAATAATATTAAGCCAAAGTTGATAAAACTGTTTTATTTCTTAAATTAACTGTGTGAATTTTTAGCCATTAAATATTGCCTATTTCTTAGTAATCATTTACTTTATAAGCAATATTTAAAGATTATTAACTTGGCAAAATAATTCATAATTGATTTAAGTAAGTGCAGTTTAATGAATTTTATATTTTTTACGCAGTTTAAAAATTCTAATAAATAATAATTTTGTTAAAATTTTAACATTATGAAGTTAACAAAGTGTTTATAATTAAAAATAATTATTTTCTTAGAAATTATGCAGTTTTTTCTTAATAGAAGTTTAGTGTATTTTTTCACTATTTACAGTTTTTTCTGTAGAAAAGTGCTGTTTGCAATAAAATATCGGTAAATGTTTTTAAAAAAATTCACAAAATTTTAAAAATATTTTTTTTGTATTAAAACAACTATTTTTTGTAAAATAAAACCTTATTTTTGAAAACAAAATTCGCCTAAATAATCTTGCTTATCGATGATAATATAATTAAGGAGTCGCGCTTTTCCTGAATGTCTTATTTATGATTATTACAGATGACTGTGATAAAGAACAAATTTCATTTTATTTTTATACAATGTGTACTTTGTAGAAAAATAATTATTTATTTAGCATTAGTTATTTACAAATTTATTTAATGAAAGATTAAAAATGCCTAGACAGAAATCGTAAAATTAGATTTCGTGAAAATTAAGCTTAAAAAGCTTGAGATATCAATTTATAATTCTATTAATAACTGAAAATTTTATAAACATAATTTTTTCATTTCTTAAAATATGTTCCATATTTAATGCAAATACATAAAATTTAAGGAACTTATATATATATACAATATATTGCATATTATGAACCCTAAGAAATGATAAATTCGAACATAAAACCATGCAAATTTTGTCCCAAATATAAGATCAGTTCAAAATATTATTTTCAATAAATTTTAAATGAATGATTTGAATTAAGTGGTTGTTAAAATTCGTGCTTAAAATAATTGACACATTTTAATGTTTAATATTCATAAGGTGATAAAGATGCATTTACAAAAATAATCCTTTATAGTTAGCAAATGACGTTTATATTTTATGGTAAACATTTTTTTTAATTTAACTATAAAAACATTTATAATTAAATATAGAAAAAGAGCCTTTCTCGAGGAACATCCAAGTGTGCGTACCTTGTCTCACTTTGGTTATAAGAATAGTAGTCAATTTTACTCGTTGTATGAAAAAAATTATCAGTTGTTAGTGATTGCAATCTAATCCAAAACATCTAAAATTTGCAAAAACGAAATAATTCTAAGGTCACCAATGCTTGACATTTTTTCTGTAATAAATTGTCTTTACAACTGTTCAAAAATCTAAGTGAAAAATAGTAAAAAAAATTAATGCATAATAGTATTTTACTAATTAAAAACTTTAAAGAAATATTTGGAAAAAACTTGGAAATAAGAAAATACTTGGTACATTATTATGTCAAGAAATATATTTGCCCAGAAGCAGAACTTCAACTATCTTTCTAAGAAATAATCAAAGCAGACAATTAATAAAAGATATTGAAGATAGAAAAGAAAATTGAATGTTATTAATAATTTTTGAAGATGATATTTTTACAAAAGAAAAGTTAATCAAGTTGAAAATATCCATTGTTGCCATTCTTCAAAATACATTTAAAAATAATTTTTTTTTATTCGTAAAACCCGAATGTTTGTCATCTTAACTGATGAAAATAAAACTTTTGGATCTTTTTAGAATTTTTAGCAATTAGATTATAATTTGCTGTTTCAAATATATAATTCATTTTATAGTCTTTCATTTTATTAGGAAAAGAAATTTTTATGTAACAAAATTTTCATTGATGAATTGGACCAAAATGACTGATATTTATTACGATCAGTTATTTGAAATGAATCCTTTTAGATCAACATATATTATTTGCATGTGATCATTTCATACATGGATAAAAATTAATCTTTTTAATAATAATTTCATTAATTATTTTTGTTAACTTAACATTTATATTATTTTTATAGGAAATTAAGGACAAAAAATATTAACATCAAAATGCAATTTTTATAATAGCTTAATTTAAAGGGAAATTCTAAAACTATATTTTTATAAGATTTTATAAATTAAATTTACGGTTTCAGATATACAAAATTTGAAATTTTATGTAAAAAAAAAAAAAACGCAGTTTTATTAATATATAAAATGATAAATATTGACTCCAATATTAAATATCCAAATTTCTACTTTTCTGTAAAATATGTGATGTATCATTTTAAATTTATGATAACAAAAAATTTAATAATTAGTACACGTTTTAAATTTTATAGCATAAATTTGAAAAAAAATTTTAAACATAAAAATTAATGTATTTTCTAATTTTTTTTATAATTGCAAAATCTTACTTGCAAAATCTTACTCTTATATACTGCATACTTACAAAATCTTACTTACTTAAATCTTACTTACTTATAATTACTTAAATCTTACTACTCTTACACGATAATATTATTTTTCATTTTTAATGGTTTAATTTAATTTTTATCATTATTAAAACACAAACATGTAAATAATTTAATTATTTTTATTAAATGACAAAATAATCATAATTGTAGTTTGTAAATTATTTCTGACTACAACTTACTATTTGTTTACATTTATTTTTGCTAGTTTTTCAGATATAATTATTCCGAAATCAAATTCACGAAGTAAAATGGAGTATATTACCATTTATTTTTGCTTATAAACTTTGTGAAGCAAGTGGTAGTATACAATTTATATGAGTGAAAAAAAAACTCTTTTATTTCTTATTCTTAATAGATAAAATTGAATTATTAAAGCATAAACGAAAATGACGTCATTTTCCTTTAGACTTAACAAAAATATCTCTACTGTTATGTATTTTGTTACCTTACGTGCTGAAAATCATCATGACGTTATTTATAGGCACTACAAAAGCGATGATTCCTATTGGATATCAGCCAATTGAAGCTATTTGCTTTTGCGCCAAACCTATGAGGTTTTCCCTCGTTAATACAGGCGCATAACAGAAATCATTGAGGCATTCGGTGGGATATTAAAGGAAATGCTTCAGAGAACGAACGAATGCGGGAAAAAAAGAAGACAGAGAGATTACGCGCGACGATGCACTTGGAATTCAGGTACTACGTAACCCAGGTAACAGGAAACTGCTACATTAAAGATTAAAAAGGCGCCGCTGGAGCTGTGGCCATCGTAACGCCCAGAGACCTTGCGCTCTACATAGTCTTACGGCATGCCTTGAAGCTTATTCCAAGCCGTCTGGTGAAAGGCGCGTGTTTTCGAAAATCGTCTGAAATTGGGAATTGTTGAATTCAAATCGAAGTGAAGTGATTGTTTACTGATTCGGATATTATAAAAAGATCTCGTTCGAAACTTTGATACCCAATATTAATCTGTGATAATCTTAAATATATAAATTGACAAATATCGTCTGAAATTGAAGATTGTTGAACTCGAATCGAAGTGAAGTGATTGTTTACTGATTCGAAAAACTAAAATATTAATTATAAATCTGTGATATTCTTAAATATATAAATTTAAATTGAATTCAGAAGTAGTTTTAAGGAACTTCCTAAATTAGATTTATTCATATCAGTGCAACTCAATTCAGGAAATAGAGCTGGTAGTTTTTATAATTTGCAATTAAATAACTAATCTAAATGAATATTGTTTCAGCTTGAGAATTTATGACTATTTAAATCGTATAAAATCGTTCGCATATTAGAAAAAAAAATTCAACAAGCAAAATGAAGCATTGGGGATCAGCTCTCTCTTTCTTTAAAAGAGGTGGCAGACGACGTAGAAGCTCTTATGCCCATCATGGCATGAGGTACGAACTCGTAAACAGACGAGTGAGGTCTGACAGGAATGACCTTTCAAGAGGCCGAGAAGTGGATACCCCCCTGTACGTGTATGTACATGTCTAAACACTTTTGTGCACCAATAACTGCTTTGCTCTGCACCATTCACTCAAATTTCAATAAAAGCTGCTTTTATGCGATATCATGTACACTTATTACCATAAAATTTATTATTCCTATTTTTTTCGTTGTTAGAAATGGCTACAAAGTAAATGTTCAGCTTAAAATTTAAATTTCAAACTTTAATTTTGTTTCCTGCATAATTTTGAAAATAGAATAGTTGTGAATTATATAAATTTTTGAATTAAAATTAATTTATTATAATTTTGATTCAACATTGCATTTTAAATAAATAAAATAAAATTTCATCTCTGAAAACTTATTAGACAAAATTACATAAAGCATAAGAGAAGATATTTTAAGTTTTTAATAATAATTTCATTTGTCAGTTTTGTGATAAAATGAAGTGAATAATCCTTCTACTTGCTCTTAAAATAAAAGAAATGGTTAATTCAGATAGATTTAAAAAGTAAATTATATTATAAATTACTGATTATTGACGTTGCTAATGATTTAAATGTACTAACTGATAATTTAAGGTATTGTACTTTGCTTGTTTGAGTACTTAATAATAGAATTATATAATTTAATTTTAAAAACTATCTGAATTAACAAATTCACTTATTTAAAGAGCAAGTGTAAAGATTATTCTATTTATTTTATCACAAAACTGACAAATACTATTATAAAGTATGATAGTAATAATATACATTATGTACTACCATTGTATCTATAGTACTATAGTAATAATATATACTATACAGTACTATGTAGTATATAATACAACTGTATAGTACTATAGTAGTATTTGTCAGTTTTGTGATAAAATAAATTTAATAATCTTTACACTTGCTCTTTAAATAAGTGAATTTGTTAATTAATAGTTTTAAGAAATTAAATTATGTTATAATTATTGACGTTGTTAATAATTTAAATTTACTAACTGGCTATTTCAGCATCAGCTTTTTTTCAGAATTTAAACGCGTCTCTTTAAAAATAATAAAGTTCAGTTTGTGAAAATAATAAAAAAAATAAGATTCCTATTTGAAAATAGTTTGAAAACTATTAGCAAAATCATGATTTCTTTTATTTGCTGAATATGTAAGCAATTTATGTTTTTAATAACCACCTGATTATTTGGAATTAAAAGAGAGAATTTTTCATTAATAAGTTAAATTTCTAGATACCACTTTAATAAACAAAATAATCATCTCACAAAATCAATATGTCGCTAGTTTTAAATTTCACTTAAACTTCATCGTTTTTCCATAACCTTATCTAAATATCATTTTTTGATATGAAAATAGAAATAAATTTATTTCTAAGAGAATTTGGTTTACGAATTTAATTATCATAAATAAACTTCGCAAACATTTCACGAAATAAATGTATATTAAGCTTTCAAATTTGAAGTTACATTTTTTGTTACATATTCTTATTTTATATCTTTACAATGCTAACATAAATGTTTGGTTTTATATAATAATAATAATAATGTTTCACTATATAAGGAATAAATATTTCGCTACGAAAATAGAACAGCGTATTTTCGCAGTTTCTATTTCAATATAAAAAACATTACAATCAACTCACAAAATGAATAAATCTTAAATTTAAATTTTAAGGAAATTTTAGCTTTGGTCACATTTTCTCATCTTAGTATCTTCTGGTACGAAAACAAATGGTTCACAGAGTTTACTTTCTGAGTTCAGTTTGAACAAATAAACATTTCACTAAATGATTATATCTTTAATTTTAAATTTGATATAAATTTCTTTCTTTTTGAGATCTATTATTTTCAACATACATAAAAGTAGAAACAAATATTGCAATTGATTTGCTGGGGTTGTGTTTTTTTTTTTTTTTTTTTTTTTTTTAATATACATTCATCTTATTGAACAAATCTTAAGATTAAAATTTAACTTGTATATTTTAACAAAATTTCTTTTTTAAATATCTTCTCAATAATAAAAAAATATCATTATTCTTTTAATTCTTGTGTATTTCACTAGATAATTGTTTTTATGGAATACTATAAAATATTTTTATACTATCACTTAAATTTTCATCAATACAAAGCTTAACTAAAGGGATTAAAATAAATAGCTTAAATCAGTTGAATGATAGATTTAAATTTAGGTAAACTAATATTTTTAAAGAAATATTTTATTTATTCAGAACGAATATAATATTAGTGGCAACACAACCATCTAAAAAGACTTCAAGAACATTCATTATTTTCCTTTGTAATAAAAAAGTAATTAATAAATTTTTTTCTTAAATATCTAATTTTGTTTTGTTATAGAGAAGCTTTTGCTCCATTCAAAATAAAATGTTGTAATCTTGATAAATATAGTAACACATTTTTATCTTAAATACTTGTACGACCTATATGTATACAAATGTAAATACTATATAATATATGTGCATTAATATGTATATAATTATTATATTGTAAAAGAAGATTTCCGAGTCCGCATTCAGCAACATTTTCATTAATATTTTTCTGAATGTTAATGACTTGATCTATGAAAATGGTCTTACTATCTGTATATATACCATATTCAAGTTAAAATGACCTTGTCATTTGTACTTCAAGAGTATATCGCGTGCCTTTTTCAAAATCGTGATCTGTTTAGTAACAACTTTTTGCATGCAGATGTAATAGGAAAACAAACCATATGTCAAGGAGATTAACGAAGTCATCACTAAACTACAAATTTTTCTTATTTGAATATTAGAAAATCGTAAATATTCTTATAATTTACTTAATATAGTATATATATATATATGTGTGTGTGTGTGTGTGTGTGTGTGTGTGTGTGTGTGTGTGTGCGTGTGTTTGTGTAATAATGTTATGAAATTGAATTGTATTAAGTTCCCATAATGAGAAGACTATAATTAATAATGAAACTCTTTGTGTAGCTCAAATGAATGTATGTCAACAATGTAGGAGGGGAACATTCCGTTGTTTTGGTGGTAAATAGAAGTTTACTAAAATGAAAAAAATAATTTTATTTGCTAAAATAGTTAAGCAAAATTTATAAAAATTTAAAATTAATTTTCATGAAACTTACCTATACTTAACTCCATCATTAATGTGTTTATTAATATAAAATTTAGATAATATTATCATTGAAAGCATATTTAGGAAAAAATTGTATATCATAGAAAACATGATAAAATTTTATCGTTTAATTTTTAATTCTTTTTGTAGAATATAAATTTGTTTGCATGAAATTCCAATCCATTAATTATTTTAATTTACAGGAGTTATAATATTTTTGTAATGTTCCTTAATTTATTTCTAAAATATATGCAATAAAAATAACAGTAATACTTATCTTGTTTCATATTATATATAATAAATATATATAATATATCTGAATTTAAAACTAAAATCACGAGTACATTGTATTAATAATTGCTAACAATACTGTGTTCTTTTTATCTGAGCCAATAGAAACAAATTACACCATTTTAACATACCAAAGAAAGAGAAATTTTATTTTGTTAAATCTGATATGGATGTGTGGTTACTTATCCCACATTTGTCACATTTCTTATATTTCTATAATCATATATTTTTACATATGTGACGTGATCAAAATACGTACTTATCATAAAAACCCCACAAAAAGCTTTGAAGTACAGCAAAAAAAACTTTTTTTTTCATTTTAAAAAATATTGCTCATTATAATGAGAATAGTTCCTAATTATTTATTAATATATTAAATTTAACAAATATGGCGTTTAATTTAGTGGCTATAATTTAATTTAATAGCTATAATTCATTTTATATATGAAGAATAAATTGAATTTAAAAGCTATATCATTTAGTTTTATTCCTGTAATTTAACGATCCCCGATCTACAATATAAAATAATTAAGTGACAGTTTTTAAAACTATCATTTAATTTAACTACTATTTTATAAAATTTTAAAAATAGCAAGAATTAATTTTACAGCTCTGGTATATTTGGATTAACAAATGTTATTTAATTTAATCACTATGATATTAATTTTTAGCAACTGTAATAATTAATTTAATGGCTGTAATTATATTTAATAGTTATTATTTATTAAGATCAATAAAAAAAATATGTTCCGTTTGTTTTCTCACTTTCAGTTTGTTCACTATTAAGAATAATAATAGAAGAAATTCGTAATACAGTAATTCACATAAAAAATTATTTGTCATTTATCTCAAGTACAAGCTAAATAATTTGTTAATAATAAGCAAAAATTAATTAACTAGTTCTTACAAGCTCAAATCCTGTGAGATAATAATTCGAATTTTATTTCATTCGAAGTTAATAAAATGATGTTATTAAGTTAAAATGAGGTATAAATAGCGCATAGTTTTGTCAATAATATTTATTTTAGTGCAATTTTTTTATATACACCTCTTACACAGTCGATTAATCAATAGCTATAAAGAGAAGAAGGAAACCCTTGGTGTTTATTTTCTTTTCCCACGCGGAATGCGATATTTACGGGGTGCAAAATTTGCATTTTGCTTCATATTTATTTTTCACTACAAAGACCTTGACACATTGGGAATTATAATGCACTGTCACGCGATAAATATTGAGAAAGAAAGTTTGGGCCGATATAGATTGCCTGCCAGCGAGGTGGACACTTTGGCAGCAGATAAAAATGTCACTGGTTTCAGTTTTCGACAGGAATCAAGATAGCTAAAGAAGTTGATTTATGCTGGAGATTTTGCCTAAAACATACTAAACATTTTGAATACGTAGGCGTATCTTATGCATTTGCATACTGACAAAAATAAATAGAACTTATTATAGGCAACACTATACTGATATAAAATTTTTAAAGAATTATTTGTATTTGATTTAATTTTCTTAAACTCGATATTTTTTCTTTGAAAACTATATTTTATCATCAGATTTTGAAATAAACTAAACATTTTGAATACGTAGGCGTATCTTGTGTATTTGTGCATGCTGATAAAAATAAACAGAACTTATAATATATAGGCAACACTAAATTTAAAGAATTATTTATATTTGATTTAATTTTCTTAAATTTAATATTTTTTCGTTGAAAACTATATTTTGTCATCTAATTTTGAAATATTTATGAAAAACTAGTTTGAAAAGACTATAATTTTAAATCAAATAATTTTCTAAATCTTGAATACTTTTTTTTCTTATTCATATATAATATAAATATATATCGATATTGAAAGATTTTTAAATATTTGTGTTTTGAATCCTTAGATTTTATTACTTTTTGTGGATTTATTTCATCGCTAAATGTGTTAAAATAATTTGTCACGTGACTACTATCATGAGAAGATTGTTTGCATTGTATATTGGAGTGAGTTTTCATTTTAATCAAGAAGATAGGTAATAAAATTACATCAAAAAACCCCATTTTTTTCATATAAAAATACATTCAAAAATAAACTGTTGAATGCTTATACTTTTTTGAAATATATTATTTTTGATTATTCTGAGCAATTTGTGAAAATAAGCGTAAATTGTAGTCTTTTAACGAAAATAAGGAAAAGAAATTTATTGTAACAAGCCTACAAAAGAATTGTTGTAATGAAATAAGAATGAAGTAAATTACACTGGCTGCTAAGGCAGAGATTAAATAATCGATTGCTAATCGTAATGCAGTTTTAATAGATGAAATAATTGTAGATAATGAAAAAAGGTATCTGGTATCCGTGGCAGCTAAAGCAATAATGAAAACATCAACAGAGTATTACAAATGTTATAATATTATGGATTTAATAAATGAAATATTAAAATATTTAATCATACAGTGTTCATAATTAATAAAAGTTCACAACTAAAGCAGTAATAAAAGCATCATATGAGGCAATAATGAATTAAAATATTGGCTTAGTGAATGCAATAAGGGAAGATAATGAAGTATCATAAGCTATCAAAGTGACAAATTAAAAATGGATGAAACATTCAATTGCATATTATAAAGATTACTACAATTGCAGATTTTATGAATGAAGTAATTCAAAATAATAAAACAACTAATACTCTTTCACTGACAGCAAAGACAGTGATGACAATATCAAATGCGTGTTATAATGATCCTATAATATATAAATTTATTGAATGAAATGAGTGAAGATAGTGAAGAATCGTATATTATCAAAGTGAAAGATAAAGCAGTGATGAAAAAGCAACTGCTTATTATAAAGATCACGATAACTGCATGTTTTATGAATGAAATAAAAGAAGATAATAAATAATCTCATTCTATTAAGGAGATAGATAAATCAACAATGGAAAAGCAATTACTTATTCTAAAGATCACTATAATTACAGGTTTAGGGAATGAAACTATTGAAGATAATAAAACAGCTTATACTAAAGCATAAACTGCTAAAGCAGAGGGGAAAAACATCAACTGGATATAATGTAAATCATCATAATGCAAGTTTGGTCTACGCGAATTCGCTTAGTACAGCATATTGCTTTTGAAAAATTAATTTATGAATTACCATATTTTAAACATTTCCTTATAAATTAGCCAAAATAAAAAAAAAACTGACTCTGGTGACAATGAAAGTTCCTTTCACTGTAATTTATTCAGCCAATTTTTAAAAAGTTATTTATTCTTTAAGCAATATCTAAAAATGATTTCCATTGACAATATGCAGAATTAACAAAACTCTCAGAGTTCATATTTTACAAATGTATTTAAAAAATAAGTACTTATATCTTAAGTAAATATAAACAATCCGGGAAACATCATTACTTGACTTTGATGTGATTATTAACAATTTTGGAATTTCCATTCAACACAATATCATTGAATACACGTACTTTCCTTTTATATTAAAATTTTATTCAATAAAATTAATTTATTTTACGTAACTAAATAAACTGTATTCCTTTCATATATTTCAAATTGTATGTAACGTAAAAATATATACAAATGATGGAATGAATTAAAATGCGATAGATAATAAATTCAGATTATATTAACTATATTTTTTTTACTAATAATTTTAAACGATATAAATATTGGTAATGAGAGACTATAGCAATAATTTCTTATTCTAATATAAAGTTTGATAGGAAAATGTGCTGGGTTATTCATCTAAAAGTTTTCTAAAATATTTGCTAGTTATAAATTCCTAAATACTCGATCAGATGGAAGTATTTGTGGAAGCAAAAATATAGTGTTTGTTTCCTACTGTTGTTCAACAATAGTTATTATTTAAAAATACATTCACATAAATATTACATAATATTTGCATAAATGTATGATAATCTTTCGCTAATTATAAAGAATGAATTTTAATTTCCTCACATACGAATTACTTAGTACTTGGGTAAATTCAAGTTAAATCATTAATTTTAAAGAATAAGTGTTTAAGAAATCTGTTTTAAACTAATTAAAATATGGTTTCTAATCAAAATAATGTTCTATATATACAGATCTATCTACACACAAGCACATACACAACATATATATATATATATATATATATATATATATATATATATATATACATTATTAATTTGTTCCTTTTTTTATTTTAATAAATTTGAAATAATAATTCATTTAGAAGTTCATTTTTTGCAAATGAATTCTCATTGTACATCAATCAATACAAAAATATAACTAAATATAGTAATGAGTAAATCAAATGATTTTACTGGTATTTAAAAAGTATTCTACATTATTAAATAAGAAAAACAAAGCACAAATCATAACTTTAAACATCAGAAATGACATATTTTTGTTGTTTGTGTTTAGAATGTGCGACGAAACTTTTTATTTGATATGTGTAAAGCGACTAAAAAAATTCAGATCACAATATTTTATAATAAGAAATTCATAAGCAAATGAATATAATGTCAATATTAAATTGCTATGCAATAATTTCTTTAACTTTAGAGCAAAAAAATTAAAATATAAAATATTCAGTGATGTTATAACTACAACTGTAACTTCAAAATGTTTTTTACTTAATGGGTTGCAATTTCTATTTCAACAAAAACCGAGCACATGCTTATGGGGTTTCTGCAAGGAATGAAATTTCTGTGCATGCCTTTATTTCCAATACTTTCGTAGCCATGGCCTACAGAGTTTTTTTCCCCGCAACACATGGCAGTGCTATCAAAATCAATGATAAAGAACTGCAACAAACTTCATTTAACATTTTGGTTGCAGCTGCAACCTATTGCACATCATTACCATTCCAGAGGCAAATTGCAGTTCTGCTTCCAATTTCGAACTCTTTGCGTTCCATTTAAGGCACAGTCTGAAGCGTTTTTTATCTACCGGATGCAACTATTGTGCGCAGGCAGATTCCAACACGCGAAGTCTCCAGTAAATGAAGCATTAAAATATTTCCGATAATGTAATGAAGTTTTCCACCGCGTTAAGGATAGTTTATTTTTAAAGAAAGAAAAAATATTTGTTTTCTCTTAGAATATGAGTAATTACCCCCATTAAGACTTTATAAACGGGTTTCACATGCACAAGCACCACTCCATTCCATTTTTCTAAACTTTTCACTTTCATTATTCTGTAATATTACAACAGTCAACCGAAGTTTGCGTGAGCTTTACTAAGCAGAGAAAGATTCACATTCATTTGTTTCTGCTTTAGTGTGCTTACTAGATTTTAACAAAAGCGATATTTAAATAACCTAATTTGTCTCTCTAATACTATTACTTATTTTTTTTATCAGTTTCATAATAATAATAATAATAAAGTATTATCATTATCTATTTATCACATTCATTATTATTATCTGAGTAAAGAGTTTTTAAATATATGTATTTAAAAATTAATAATGTGGGTCTTACATGTAGATAATATTTTACTCTGGTTTGGTAATTTGAACACTAAGCAATAAAATTAAGTGTAGAAAAAAGAAAAACTTAAATATATTTTGGACGTTTAATAAAACAATACATAGAGATAAAGTAATTTTTAATAGCTTTCTTTTTAACATTACTGTCTTTGTTATATTGAAATGCTTTAATACCAATAAAATAACATTTATTCAAAAACACGTGTTGATGATTCATCTGATATATTCAAAGGTTTTCATTAATACATTCGTAAAAATTATTATTATCTTTAAATAAAAAATTTCAGATTTTATGTGATTTAAATACATAATCTCATACTTTCTATTAGATATTATAATATTCGAAAAATTCTGATTTATTTTAAAGAAATCTAAAATACAAGAAACTTTACGAAGAGCAAAACGCTTTTAATCTTAATTTATTTTCCAAAATAAAATAAATGTTTGATTTAATAAAAAATTATTATTATCTTTAAATAAATAATAACTGATTTTATGTTATTTAAATACATTACCTCATACTATTAGATATTATAATATTCTGAAACACTTTAATTTATATTAAAGAAATAAAAAATATAAGTTACCTTAAAAAGAGTATAAAACGGTTTCTTATCTTAATTTATTATGTCAAAATAAAAACATTTAATTAAAATTTTTATATAATTCCCTCATAATATTTTTACTAAATTTATGATGTAAATATTTTTTCGTTTATTTTCTTTAAAAATAGGAGAAATTAAATTAGTTTTTGATACTTGAATTTAATTTATTTTTGAATGCAAGCAGATGTTAATCAAAATATTCAACTAAAGAATTCCTTTTCAAAGGTCTGAAATTATTCGAATATTGATGACAGCGAAATTGTTATGAGTGAAACAAATTCATTACTTATTTCTCAATTAAAGAATTATTAGTTTAATAGTAAAGAAATATTTCTTGAGTAAATAACCTAATATTATTTAAATTTTATTGCCGTAGTTAACCAGAAGCATTCGTTCTGCTTCTACGAAACTTTTTGCAAATTTCCTTAATAGAATAATGATCTAATGTAAGCTATTCATTTAATATTAATAATTTCTTTCTCATTAAATAACAGCTAATATATGATAAATCATTCCCCCTTTTCACATTGCTTTTTCTTAATTATTATGTTAATCAACTGATAAAAGATTTACTTAAAATGTTAAAATAATTAAATTTTAGTAGCACAGTTAAGTAAACATTAATGTTACCGCGAGAGTTTTTGGAATTTCCATTTATTAAATAACGAAAAACTTATGTGCACTATTCATTTAATATTGTTATATTTACCCATTTCATAATAATGATAGTAGATTATAAAGTAATTATAATTGTCAGTGTACTTATATTGATTAATTTATTATTATCCAATAAGAGAATTTATTTTTAGCATATTTATTTAAAAAATATGCACAATTTTTTCTTTTTTTAATTATGTAAGCAAAGAATGTTTACTGTTATTATAAAACATCGTGTCCAATTTGAATTTCCTTATAAAGAAAAAAAAGTTATTTATTATTATTTTCTCTCACTTGTTTCATAATAATAACATCATTTCATAATAATCCCCAGACAGACGTCTTGTAATTTTTATTTTTTACATAAGGAATGAGCTGATGCAACCCACATGTTTGTTAATCCTTAACTGCTTCTAAATTATTATAAAAATAAAATTTATTATAATATTATTTATTATTATAATTTATTATAACATTATTTCTCTCCAATTATTTTGTGTCATTTTTACGACCCATAACTTATTTATAAATAATTTGTTTAATTTTTTAGACATAATTAAACAGACTTTTATTTCTGTGAGACATCCTACAATTACGATTTTTAAAACAACAGAAGTAATGTCATCTATCAGTATGTTATTATTATTTTTACCTCAATTATATTATCAAATTATTATTATTATTTATAAATGTATTTATTTAAAAATGAACAAATTTATTTTTCCTTAATATTTTGCTAGAATATTTAAGCAAATATATACTAGGTTTCTTTTACCGTTAAGCAACCTGCAGTTTGGATTCTTTAAATAAGGAAAGATTTAATGTAAGAGCCAGTCGTTTAATTCGAGTCTCGACTTAATGCTTTAGGGATTCAGTGCAATTTTGCACTCACACTGCTACAAGCCTCGTTCCCATATCACGCAACTTAACTTGACTCCAGGGAGCCTAAAATATATAGCAACCTTCACAACAATAGAATTGTTCGCGAAATTTCAGACAGTGATTACTGGAAAAATGTTAGAATTGTATTGTGCGCTGCAATCTGTTTTGAATTATTTGAATCTGAATTTCATCCTACAACTTTATTTGCTCAAAGCGGATATGTGAAGAAGTGAATCAAAAAGTAAATAATTTTTATTAGAATAAAAACGAAAAATTGCAGTGAATAAATTCCTAAAGGCAAGTGCTAACTTTAAGCTTGCTTACTGTAATTTAGATTTAGAGCAAGCTTTTCAGTCATAAATATCGGGTTCGATTCCAGCCTCTTCAACACACCAAGAGATGGAGATAGGCAACATATTTTTGCATATTAATTTATCAAAGTTTGCACTCATTTTACCACTGTTTTCTATTTAGTATAAACAAATAATGGTCCACTATATAATTTATCTCGTAAACAAATGCGCATTAATTCTTTAAAAATTCTTATAACAACTCTCATTATTGGACTCTTCATTATTTTTTTCAAAAGTATTGTTTGTTAGGTAGTAAAGAATACTCAAAATATGTTGAGTAAAATCCTGCAATTTAAATTTCGAGGTATTCGTCTGATGAATTAAAGCATATAAGTCAATAACAAGTTCCCATTATTTAAAAAAAAATGCTTAGAAATTTCCAAAAATATTATGAATTTATTTAAGAAGCAATATAATAGTATACATTAATAACAGATAATTTCATTTACAAATATGAAATATTTTATGGCGTTGTAAAAATAATTTAAAAAATTTAAACTCTTGAATGTTAAACCGAATTTAATTGAAGTAAGTAGAATATAAACTTTTTAATGAAATATAATTATATGAAATATATTATTTAGTGTATAGCAGTTGATAAAATTATTCATCAGAATAAAAACATTCCCAATTAATGTGCACAGAAAAATAACGAATTAATAAAACAAAAACAAATTAAATGTAAGCAAAAATTAAAAACTAGACAAGAATGGTCAGCTACCCTTTTTTATATTTTGATCTCTACCCCAAAGTGTTTCGCAATCCTTGAAGAATCAGGTGATATGCTTTATAATCTTTAGTGGCCATTGCTTGATGACTTCCCCATAGAGCAATGATTTGCCACTAATATTGGTCAATCAAGCCGACATAGCCCAGAACCTAGCAGTCCAGAAGAGTGCTTGAATGCATTTTGACATCAATTATACAAACTGCCTTCTAGAAAATCTCTTCATGGCCAGTGGGCTGTATTCTTGTCTCACTAGTCAGAAATCTGGAAAACTCCCAAGCACCTACCTGAAGAGACATGCATCAAGTCGGTAGAAGCACAATATCCATTTAAGGTTGTTTGATAATGCTAGGATCAAACATGAATATTTTGCTGTGCAAAACGCTTTTCTATTATTAAACATAATGAACACTATAAGACACTATTTAGAGAAGAGAAAATTTTGAATTTGTTCAGGTAAATAGAAAAATCCCTGGTTTTAAATCTGAAGGCAGCAGCAGCGCATCATCTCGGAAACCCTGATAACTTTTAATTCTCAGTTTTATTATCAAAGTTTATTTTCAAGCATTTTTAAAGAAGTATAAAGGTGAAAACTGATCTTTTGGTTCCTTTTTTTGATTATGGAAATTTGATACCAATAAACTGATTAATTCCCGTTCTACCAAAGTTAAAATTAGTATTTATTGAAAAAAAGAATGAAAGTTTATTTTATTTTTTGTTATTTCAGTTACAATCACAAATAGCTAGAAAATATTTTATACAGATTATGATTGAAGTTTAATTAATTTAGATGTAAGGATAAAAAAAAAGGAAATAAACATACGTTAATAAAACTTCATATAGATAGATTAATCAAATGTAAAAATAAGCAATATAAGATAGCTGTTAAGTATTTTACAGAGAAAAGCTTCATCACACTATATTAGTTGCATACAAATTGAATTCATTGAACTAAACATAAATTTTAATTCTTTCAACCATACTATGACGTTAATTTTGTTCATATTTTGATGTATTGGATCAATTTATATTTAAGTTTATCATTTTGCGTTGTCTAGTTTCTTTTCTTAAAATTTCATTTGTTTTTATTTAAGTATTTATTTGGTTAAAATCTCTTTAAATGCTTTAAAGCATATTTAAAAAAAAATTCTTTGTCAAATTACTTGGCATTAAATTTTACCTGCATACTTTCCCTGAGCCATTAGAAAATGTGAAGCTTTTAATGGAATTTCGACAGACACATCCTAATCCAGAAGATTTCAATACCAGACCTGATTTTTCTTTTCGTGTGAAGTGTTGCCATCTGGAGGAAGAAAGAATTGATGGAAAAAAGGGGATATAACAACTGAATCGTCACGAAAGGAAAGTAAGTTTTCCCTATTTGCGAATAAGTCGTTCAGAAGAAAATCAGTCCCAGAAAATATTTGAAGAAAACTCGATTAAAAAATTCCAAAATCCTAGAGAACTTGATTTAATTAAATTAAATAGTCTGGTTACAAAGAGAATAATTTTTTACAACTACACATTCTGAAAGACAGTGTGATACAATTTAATCGATTTTACACCTTTTTCCCCGGTATTTAACAAATTTTAAATTCGGATTAGTATAAATATTATTTATAGTAAAGCGATTTTTGTATTATGTTATTTGTAAAAAATTAAATTGCAAATTTTTACTGTTCGTTTTATTTTCTAAGGATTAAACTAAATTTATTATAAAAAATTAAAACATAAATCAAAATAAAATTTAACGAACTTAACCCCAAAATTTTCTTTGCAAAAGATTTAAAAAATAATTATGAGTAGCTTAAAATATTTTCAATTTAACTATTCATATATTTAACTAAATTTTACACCGAATTAAGCTTTATACTATTTAATGTTTCTTTTTATGTTAAAATCTAGTTAAGAATATGAATACTTTAAAAAAAAGCATTATTTTAGTATTATATGCATTTGTTTTGCTCTTTTATGTTCTTGATTTACAACATATACCGTTGGATATTTTGGTGATAATTTATTGTGTGCGTTACGGGATTTTGCTATTCAAAATAATTACACTCATAGAAAAATGCTATAGAAATATTTTATTAATTTATTAAATAATCATTCGTAGTAAAATATAACACATTATAAAGAATAGCTAAAATTAGGCGTGTTTCCAATAGCAGACACTTCGTGAACTAGATATTTATTAAGAAGACAACGCATAAATTGAACTAAAAAAATTAAGGATTTAAATGTAAGAACTGGAATGAAATAATGAAATTAAAATATCTCTTCCCTAATATAGAAAATATTGTTTAAAAATTTCCTATTTTTAATGTAGTAGGAATTATTTCAATTCATGCAGAGTAAACTGTACTGCGCTTCATGGTCCGTGTTGATTGAGAATTGGTAAAACAATCTCTTAAAAATCACTTCACTAAGACTTTTCAAACAAAAACACAAGACAAAAACACAAAATCAATATAGCTAATACAACAAGCAACAGCTTCCAATCACAGAAGTCTCTAATATCTCAGACAGGCAACAGCTTCTATGCACTAGAATAATATTCGAGACTGATTGTCATCACTCACTTCTTGTATAGCGAGCAGCGGTATTTATACTGAGCTTGGTGTGAAATTCAAAGAGTTTTGCCCAGTTTCTGGAAGTTTCTTGGCTATCTCGCTAAATATTGGTTCTAGAGCTTCAGAGATAGATTTCTCCAGAAATATATATTTCTCTCAAAGTGTTCGCAAGAATCTCGCCAAAAGTTAGCCAAGTCATTAGAAATATCGTTTTAAACGAAGAATATTCCTAGATTACGCAATTTTTGATCAAAATACGAGTATTTTAAATCTGTCTGAGATATTTTAACACAAATACTGGTAACGTTTAAAAATTTGTAACAAAACAATAAGTGTTTCAATCATTTATGCAAGGCTGGAATACATTTTCGTCAGTAATTCCAAATCTAGTCATAAGATAAACGTTGAAGATCTAAACTGCTGAAAATATTATTAGATATGTATGAACCAAGCAATTTTAAGTAATTCTAAACATCAAAGAAAATATAATCGCTCAGTCACTGGTTCATAATGAGTCATATATTATTAAACTATGGTCCAAGACAACTGTAACTTCATGGAGTTCTACGACATTTTAGATATTTTAATAAGGAATAGAATATAACAGTTAAAATAAAAGATATTATATTAATTGAGACTTAAAACTAAACCATTTCTAAAATCTTTCTGGAATGCTTATGTCTTCTTTCATTTTCTTAGAGAAGGACAAAGTAATTGAAATATCTATTAAGTCACATGTATGTACATAATATATATACATTTTTATGAAGTTTAAATTTTAAACATTACTATAACACTAAAATCACAGAATATTTATTTAATTTATGCACTTACACATTTACTATACCATACTTACACAAGTATATTTCTGATTATAATTTTGAAAAATCTTAAAAGAACGAACTAATATTTCAATTATATATACTTAAAGTTTTAAAGTAGTAAAAAAATATCGTCATAATTATATTTTTTCAGAATATTAAATTTTAAATTTATATGTTTAAAATTATAGAATAACATTATTTGTTAATACGTTAAAACGTTATCATAAAAATGCTGTTTTATATTTTAACAGAATAAAATAACTTTTAATAAAATATACTTAAAATCTATCAATTTAAACTCACATCATTATACACCATATTTAAGTAAAATATGCAAATCTAAAATTTGCTGAATTTTTATGCATTAATTCTCAGTGGTAATTTTGTTCAAAATTAAGTAGGTATCCTATGTTTTCCCTTATAATAAAAAATCGCTTAAATAATGCTAATTGTTATTAAAAAATAATTTATTCTTAACGATAAAAGTACAACATAAAAATAAATATTAAAACAAGTAATTAGATTAGTTGAGTTGAGCAAAATAAATGAATAATTTATTTTGTTTGCATATTACACTCGAAATAAAATCTTTCGAAATGCCAGTAATCTGAGATATTTTGACCTTTAACAATAGGAAAGGTTATTCTATCGTAGCTCCAATAAGTTACCATGGTGACAACGATAATATTACTTAATATTCGCTTCTTGAACCGTCATGAATTATTTAAAATAAATTAATAGTATAATATATATAAATAAATAAACACATTAGTCCTGGATATAAATTTTTCAGTTAAATAATCTTTAATATAAGAATAATTGAGGTTCTATCTAAATATATAAAAGGAAATACGAGAATTTCGTTATTATGAAGATAAAAAGAAATAATGCTTTAGTAGAAAATTAATTATTGTAATATAAAAGGTATCGAATTAAATAATTTATATTAAATGTCAAAATTTTGCTCAAGATTTTAATTATAACTAAATTTTATAAAGTCTACCTTTTAAAATAATTTTGTTATTAAGAAATTTGTTTATTAAAGAAATTAAATTAGTTTAGACAGTATTTTCTTTTTAAACATATCTTCTTATTTATAAAAGCTTACAAATTTTTCTTATTAATAAAATGTATTACGATTATTTTTAAGATTGAAGTTAGTCAGGTTCTTTATTTTATTTTGCACTAAAAAATTATTAATTTATTATATGAAAATATACTACTTTACTTCGTTATCAATAAACAAATATATAAAAAGTAATGATCTAAAATAAAAAATAGGGATATTTCAAATGCATTAAATGAATATTTTAAGTAAAGCATAAAACTGCACTGAATCAAAAACATTTTATCGAAAATTAATCCAATAAATATATGAGTTATTTCGGAAAATCCTAATATAATAGAAAATGTTGGTTTCGTATTTGACGCATTTATAAGTAAAATAGATGTCTAAATGTATATCTTGTGTGTCAAACTTCATAAATTACATCTAATGAAAATAAGGCATAAAAGTTTTAATAAATACTAAGACATTCACGAACATCATAAAATAGCATCTTATTTCTACGTAAATTACATTTTCTAAGAAAACTTTACATGTATATAGATTACAAGTAGGAACACCTTATTATTGAATACATACAGAAAAAAATCATTAGATTTATTAGATGTATAATCAGCATTAACGAAGATCCAATTATTGTTTATATCTTTCAATAATAGATAAAGATATGAATGATTAATAATAAATAATAATAAGCTGACATAAATAAAGAATTTTTTTATATGTTTATAAAATTTTGTTCTGGATTTCATATTTTATAATGTATAGACTTTCGTTTTCATATCAGTTGTATACATGATAAAATTAAATGATTTTTAATGATAATTAAAATATAAACTAAATAGCTATTTATGAATTTGAGAAAAATCTGCTTAATTTTTGTTTCATTTTTATCCTGTTTACGACCTATAGTGTTTAGTTAGCTATTCATTTTCCCATCAATTGTCTCCTTAATTATGAGTGATTTTTAATACTAAATAATAATAAAATTGAAAATTAAATAGCTGACATTGATGATAAGGCTTTTTTCTATTTAATGTTTTCATAAAATTTCGTTTCCTTTTTTTTTATTCCATTTTTATTCAATGAGGCTTAGAATTTCGTTTTCCCCATCAGTCGTTTCTTAATTCCAATAATGGATGAAGATATAAATGATTCATAGTGATAAGTAATAATACAAGCATGAAATAAAGAGCTAACAATTATGTTTTTGCTCCAATATTAAATAAAAACACGAGTCATTCCTTATGATGGGTATTAACAAAAATACAAATCAAATAGCTGAAAACGATAACAATTTTTTGTTTAAATTTTTATATAAAATTTTTTATTTTCATTTCACTTATACTCCATAGTACTTAGAACTTCGCTTTCCCATCAATTTTCGCTTTGTTGAAATAATGGATGAAGGTATAAGTGATTCATAATAGTACGTAATCTGAAACTACAAAATAACATAATGTACCATAATAAAAAACAATAGCTTAAAACATTTTATTGCATTATCTTAATATAGAAAACAAAACAAATTGCTTACAATTACTTTCTTATTCCAATTGTAGATAAAAGATAAGAATAATTTACAATGATAATAATGAATAGATTATAATGTACAATTAAAATAAAATATTTGAAAATGATAAAGACAAATCTTACTTTACATTTTTATAAAACTTAATTCCTTTTTTTATTGCATTTTCATTCTATAATGCTTATAATTTTTTGTCATCAATTATGCTCTTTTTTAATAATGAATCAAGCTTTTTCTTTCTATTTTTTTTGTCGAGTGCCAGCCAGGCTGCCATTATGGGTGGGCTGCTCCACTTTTTCAACTGAATCATAATTTGGTGTGGGGTCCGACTTCCTCAGTACACACATGCCATAGGTACCCGTTTATAATGGCGCAGCTAGTCTTTTTTAGACCTTGCGCCATAAAACCCAACCAACTGTACCCCTTTATAAGGTAGGCAACCATTCACACTCCATTTATGCAAGAAAAGGACAAAGACAGGAGAGAGAGAAAATACATCCATGCCCAAACCGGTATTCGAACCCAGGACCACCCTATCCCCAATCAGACCCATTAACGAGAAGGGTGTCATCCAGATGTAATTCTTTATCACCATGAAGAGAGTATGAAATGTTTACTTTTCAAAGTTGTTACTAAGCGTGTGCTTTCATTATACAATAATCTAAAAATTAAAATGCTATTCCTTTACATATTAATAATATTGACGCATTGTATTGTATCAAAATGTTAAGCTAATTTTCTCATTGAAGAACATCATTACAAAAACATTGACTGTTTTAATGTATCAAAAACGTTCATTTCTGTGACATTAAAAATTTATTTAGAAGCATAGACTTTTATATTTTAAATTATAAGAGAATATCGAATACAGAAATTTAATCATAAAATAATTGGAATAATGCACACCCGTTTTCGAATATTGTATGAAAGTAGAAAAAAAAATAAATAACCCGTTTAAAAAGTTTTAACAGATATAACCAATTTTTAAGAATGACTAATATCTCAATGGAAAATGATTCCGTTTTGTTAAATTTTTAAAAGTAAAGAAACATTTTTTTACCGTTGCCTTGAAATTTTTTAATACTTTTTTATACAAGAAATCAAACAAGTCACATCAAATATTTAATTTTTAATTGTTGACTTTTTTATAATTAAAATGAGGAATATTTCTAAAATAAAAAATGATAATGTTTTAATTTTTTCAGTTTTCATGTTTCTTACACTACCAGAGATAATTGCTTTTTACTGCAATAGAATTAAATATTTTCTAGGAAAAGAAAAAAAAAAGATAGTTTATTAAAAGAATAGTTATTTAACTTTTTTATAGATTTTTCAAAGATAATATTTTATTTAGAAAAGTGATCCAAAAACAGAATGCATTATCGATGAAACAAAAACTTAATAGAAATATTGTCCACAAAATGATTCAAGAGAATTTGCCAATGAAAGATTTTCAATTAATTCTAATTTTGAAAAATAATAAAATATTTATTTTATTATTATTATTTATATTATTATTAATAATTAAATATATATATATATATATATATGTACAACTAAGTAAAGTCTTTTTAATTATTAAAAAATACTTGCTAATCAAAAGTATTTGAGAACTTTGTTATGTTTTAAATATCTTATTGAAAACTTTCTGGGAAATTTCATTGGTTTTTTTTTAGACTTCTTGAATCCTAATTTCAAACTTGGTTTCAAATTTCTCAAGAAGACCTAGCCATGAAAGTAGCAAGGGGACTAAAGAAAAATTAAATACAAGTATAAATATAAATATCGTAATCAGTCGACATTATGAAAGTCTTAAAATTATCGGTGTCTTGAACTTTTAACTCAATGATACTACAGCAATTTATGTTCTGTTTTCAGTTGAGAAAGGAGCGCATATAATCATACACTTATATATGCTTTAAGAGCTCAAAATATTGACATATTTTTTAATAGGTTGTACTGAGTAATTCCATGTAAGTTTATCATTTTCATTTATTTCTAATGCCCGGTTGCAATAGAATTACCTCTTTTCAACAAACACTACAAGGGGCGGATGTGATGGCAATTTACATAGTGCCGTACCTAGTGGGTATTCCATTGTTGGCCTAAAAGTGGGTGGGTCTTCGTGAGTTAGAATCAAGGACCAATCAAAAGACCTGCTGAAATGGCCTATCACCAGAGGTATCATTTCACATGGAGGACATTGCGACCATAACATATTTAGCATCCATTAAGAAACACGACCTGATTATAGTTATATAGTTTATTATAGTTAGACCTGATTCAAGTTTGCACAGACTGAATTGTTAAAGCTGAGTGTTAGAGGCGTGCTCTGCAAAGCTTGAGTGATATTCGTCGTAAATATGAATGAAATGCAAAATATATCCACCAAATAAGAATAATAGATTTGATAATGAATGTCTTGCATGAACAATTACATAATAGTTTAGGGAACTGAGCTTTATGAGTTTTATAAAATGATACGATCAATATTGATTAAATTGGTTTATATTGATAGGATTTATCTCTCTAAAATGACTGCAATTTTTTTTAGTTGTTTTAAAGTTTGAATTACTGCCTATTTTTCTTGATATATTATCATTTTTAATGTAGAAGTGATAATATTAGAATGTGCTTCTGAAACAAATTAATAGGAAAAGAAAGTTTTGGTTTTAAAGAAATTTATATTTTACTGCATTCTAGTAATATAGGTCTCATCAAAAATCATCTTTTTGAGAGATTTCCCTTTGAAATTCAAACTTGATATAGGATTTAAGGCTATACCAAATGGACATTTTTGGAGCTTTATGTTAATATACTTGTAGCTTACGTTGAAGAAGATAACAGGAGAGGATTTTTTTATAATTAAACATAAAAAAAATTAATTTTCTGTAACAGATTTTATAAATATTTAACACCGCTTATAGGTACCCATTTATAGGGTAAGCAACCATTCACATTCTATTCATACAAGGAAAAGACAAAGACAGGAGAGAGAATGAGAAAGTACATATATACCCGAACTGGGATTCGAACCCAGGACTTCCTAGTCTGCGGTAAGGCACGCTTGGTCACTAGACAGAGTAGGCGGCTCAATTATTTTGTGACTTCAAAATTTTTAATAATTTTAAAAATTTTATTTTAATCAATGATAAAGGTATTTTATGGAAATCAGTATTTTCTTTTTATATAAATCTTATAGATTAGGTTTTTTTTATAACTCATTATTTTTTTTCAAAGAATATAAATCTGTAGATATTATTTTTGAATCTAATAACAAATTATCTTTCACTGATCCGTTGCGAATAATTTGAACATAGAATCCGTGTTCCTTTCCAGTAAGAATTATTCTCGTGTCGTAGGGAAAAAAAGCCGGGAAATTCCCAAGCACTCATTTTGAGAGACATGCACGCTACAAGCAGAAAAATAACACATAATATGTTATGAAGCATTGAATGTAATTGAATCTGGAACTTTCCACACATGAGAAATGAGTTACAGTGCGGAGGAGGCTAAATGGTTTAAAAAGAGCATAACTTAAACTGTTGTTAACTCTTTAAAAATTTCTCTCGTGTTGCTTTCTGAAATAAATTCTCATAAGAAATGGGCCCTACTCATTTATTATTCACTCGCAAAGGAATAAACCAGAAAACTCTCATATAGCCTCTTGAACAGAAATACATCAAAGAGGACATACTAGCAATACATAAATTCCCCACATTTAAATAGAGGCTGGTATCAAGCTTAAGACCTTCCCCTCCAAACACCATGGTTAATTTACTAGGTCATGCTAAGCAGATTATAAGGTTTGTACTCAAGAGACTGTGAACTACAAAATAGAAAAAGAACTGTTCTATCAGCATACGTTACACTTAGGCATTAAAAGTTCATATTATCCAGGTCATTGTTTACGATAATTTTGATATATATATATATATATATATATATATATATATATATATATATATAATACGCATGCCAGTTCTGTCAATTTCCTTTTAAATATCTCTTTGAAAAAATCTGCACAGAATCTCTCATCATTATTGAGAAATTTTCAGTGATTAATTAACAGCGAATTCATAATTTAATCGATGATTTTCAGAGTATTTAAGAAATGTTTTGCTTCAAATCATACTATATGAGATTTGAAATGTATTATATAAAAAATTATTCAATTAATGTTAAATAAACAAATGAAAATTATTTTGTATAACTGCCTTACTTCATCAATAATTAAATACATTAGATTTTTTTTATTTAGTTATAGTAAATATTTTTTTTCTAATGGCGGAGCTCTTGGTGACTGGACCCGTCACCCACAACAAGGCAGGAAACTGCTACTCATTTTAACGTTACCCGGTGGGCACCTGTGAACCAAGTCACGGAGGTACGAATAGCAATGCCCACATCACACCACCACAAATCCGTTAATAGGGCGGGCCATATTCATCCATCATCTCAAGATGACAGGACAAATATAAAGTGAGAGATAAAAGAAACGTCCATATCCAAACCAGATTTCGAATCCGGGAACAACATCCCAGAATTCAAGAATGCTAATCACTCAGCCATTGGCTGGAGTTTTAATGAATAATAAATAGCTAAAAAGAGTATTCTATACCCAAACCGGGATTCGAACACGGGACCAACATCCCAGAATTCACGAACGCTAACTACACAGCTATTGGCCGGCATTATAATGAATAATAAACAGCTAATTTTTAAGAAAGTTGCGAAATTTATCTAATATAGTAAAATAAATGCTATAAACTTTATAAACATAAATATTTTTAGTGACATGAATTAATGTGACGTTTCTTATATAAATGATTACTGAATCAAGAGCTACATAATCAATTACAACAGCTGCGAAATTTGTGATTTTCAAGATTAAAAGGACGAGGAATATTATCATTCTTATTTAATTTGTTGTTGGTTCCCTAATTAGAATCTAGAACAAATCTTCCCTGAAAAATATTGAATCAGACGCATTATTTAATTTCCAGCATTGTCAAAAGAATTCCAAATAATTCACAAGCTGTTTGAGGAAACTTTAATCAAATGTGTCTAAATTCTTTCACTCCGACAGGAAATGTTTCCTTTAACTTCTTCCCTGAGTTTATAGATAACTTCAATGTGGATGTATTGGAACTTCTTGATTTATTTTAAACAGTAAATATGATAATGGAGTAATAACAACGATTAATTTAGAGAAGAAAAAAGGACAAAGATATATATAAAGATAAAAAAGGACAAACATATAAATATATTTTTTTCTTGATGGGAAAGAAATTTTGTCTCAACAATTTTTGAATGAAGTTTCCTCATCAATGAATAAAAGCAAATCAGCCGAATGTCAGATCTTGAACTGTATGAGGATTAACGAAACTATATTTCAAGAAGTATTATTACCTACTTTAATTATTATAACTTACACAAAGAGCCTCATTTTATTTGCCTACCCAATTTTGGCTTGAAGTTGAATTCAGAAAGACTGTTTCAAGTAAAAAGCATGTGGCTCTCTTTCTTTTTTTGAAATTCTCACTATACGTTATTCCTTGGAATAGATAAAAAATATTTGCAGCAACGGATCCTTTACTTTCACAAAGTATAATTCTTAAAAAATAAGATTAATTACAATTTCCTTAAAAATATTATTTTTTATTTTTTAGAGAATACATTTTCGAATTTCTGCATCCTTATCCGCTGGGTATTATTAGATTGGGGAAAAAATCCTTTATTTTTAAGTGAATTTTACGTAACTTTGATTCACTTTGTAAAAAGGTTTAAAACAGCTTTCATGTAGATTTTTAGGTCTTGTGCGAAGCTACGACTGCTGACATGTTGTCAAGTTTGATAATTTTTGATATTTTATAGACATTCTCGACGATGTTGTATCCATGCGAGGTGCATCTTTAACATCCAAATACCCAAACGGAATCGACGAAACCAAAATTGTGCGTAACTGGTTGTTACAGTCATATATAGGACGATAAATACTTTTCACAATTTCAGCCACCCGGTGAGCATTTTCGCCATTATAAAAGAAAAACTAAAATGTATCGAATTTTCTGTTTGTTGTCTTCTATTTTTAAAACCTTGTACTCGTATTTGAATGAATCAAACAAAAAACCGCAAGAGGATATTTTGTCAAATGTCACCTTTCCAATGAGCATAAATCTGAAATTGTTTGATAGATACCTCAAGAGATATCAATCACTACAGATTTCTACCGAAAAAATTTTGCATTAATTTTTTTCACAAATTAATATATTAGATTAAAATGAAAAAATTCCTGATTTTAATATTTAATAATTTTGAAACTAAAACGGAGTTTTTAAAGCATTGTACACGATATTCGATTAGTTTTGAGTCAATCTATATAGGGGTCATCATTTCATAATGCAACTCATCGTTTTGACGTGCTGTTATATAAATTATTTATTTTATTTTTTTATTTGGTAATGGTTTTTTATTGTAATTGTGTATTAAAATTATTCATTTTTGTACCATGAAAAAACTATCGAATGTAAACTCTTATTTAGTTTTTACTGATTAGCCATAATTTGATTATCCGTTTATCTTAATTATCACTTGAAAATTACTTTAAGTTTCTGGAAATATTCATTGAAAACTTACTGCATTTTATTTTAAATACCTAAAAATTCCTCAGAATAGTGTAAAAAATCTCTAATTCAATTTATTTTAATCTAATTATAATTTAATTACGATCATATTTTTTTGAATAAAACTTTTGAATTTTAATGGCTAAAAGTTTCTCTACAATAATAAATGAAACATAAACTTTAAACTCAAATTACTTTATTCTAATTCTAATTTGAAAATGGCCATTAATTCTAGATTTTTTTTCACAAGAGTTGTAACTTAGTGTTATTTTAGTTATAACTTGAAAATTACATTAAGTTTCTTTAATGATTCATTGAAAATTTAATGAGTTTTAATTTTTAATATTTTAAAATTCCTCAGAAATAGAGCAAAAAGTGCAAAAATTTATATTACCCTGATTATATTTTAACTACGATCATACTACTCGAGAACTTTTTTAATGAAGCTTTTGAATTTTAATGCTGAATGGCTTAAAGTTTCTCTAAAATAATACAATAAAACACGTACTTTCAACTCAAATTATTTTATTCTAATTATAATTTGAAAATGACCATTAACTCTAGAACTCTTTTCTTTTTTTTTTGACCTTTTCACAAGAGTTGTAACTCAGTGTCATCAGATAACTAATTCACTGTTATTTTCTTAACTTACTAGTGAAGAATAAAATACAACCGCAGTAACACATGATGAGACTAGTTCTCGTCTAATAACCTACATATCCTTAAATATATTTTCACGATGTTGCGTGCAGTGGCATTTTTTCACTTTACGCGGAGTGAAAAGAAAAGAAAATAGCAGAAACGCTCTGATTTCGCCCTTGACCATTGTTGGCGAAGGTGGTAGTTGCGTCTCTTTCTCACGGGGAGGCGCTTCAAACTCCAACTAGTCACGCTACTTATCAATTTGCTACCTGATGGGAAGGTGCAGTTGTTCCCGTTTTTTGGAGGAGGCATTTATGAATTCCGGTGCGCTCCCGGAACGAGTAAGTGGGGGTGGGGGTGGAAAATGTCCCCTAATGGCAATCCGATACTCATAGAACCACGAAGAACTACAGGAAATGCGTTCTTCATATCTAAATGATTCAGAGAATTTTTTTTCCCCTCAGAGTTTTAACTTCTAACCGCGGGAATAGTTCTGTAAGCAGTGTGAACTCAATTACATTTTCTCATAGCTTGTAATTTTGCAGTTTACGAAAATATAAACAAATCCCTAAAAATTCCGAGAGCATTTTTTCCTCATCTATAAAGAAAATTAAAATAATTATATAACAATAACATTTTTAAAGGAATCAGTATTAAAAGTAAAAGCATACATAATATTTTGAGAAATGTGATTTTTGTTTATAAATATCGTTTTCTAATTTTCATTCAAGTTTATTTTTATAATATCTTAATCAATTTCATCAAATTAATCAGTATAAACAAAAACTCTTCTATATATTACGAAAATATAAAATTTTTATTAATAGTTATATATTTTATTTTGGAGGCTTGATTGCCTAATTGGTTAGGGATTTCGCCCTCGTTGTTGGAAAGAAATGGGTTCGAATACGGGCCCAACCGAAGATACATTATATTTATAGGCTGGGGCTCGTTAAATATGTTATGGTCACAATGTCTTCCAGGTGAAATGATACCTCCAGGGGTAGCAGGTGCAGTCTAGGGGTCTTCTGCTTGATTCCTGCTTCTTAATAACGATAACCAGACCACTTTCGAGGTAACGATGTTATACACACAGGATGTTCCCCTATATAAGTTGTCATTACTTCCACACCTTGTATTGTTAAGTAGGTGGAATATATAGGCAGGGGATTAGAAATAAATTAAAAAGGTTTACTTCAATATAGTTCTAATTTGACAGCTCCGGTTAAGGGATGGAGAGCAAGATAAACTTTCTCTTTTTAGAAAAAAATAAACACATTATTAAAAATGGCACACACTATACAACATTCATTGTTAAATAAAAACAAAATTCAACACACCAGTTAGATACACATTCAATAAGTTTTATAATTAAAACTTTTCATTAAACTGACCTGTTTGATAAAACATTTTTAAAGATATGTTCATAAGTTTATTTGATTAATTATAATCACGCACATCCATAGCAAAAAATTATAAATTAAATGAAAAAAATGAATTATAATATTAAATATCAGACTAAAATAACAAAATATTTTGATATATAATAATAAAATAATGAATAAGAGCTAAGTTTCCTTAACATTATCCTTATAAATATTGTTATATAAACATATACTAAATAATGAAATACATTATAAGTACATTGAATTGAAATTTAAAAGCAAAATTATTGTTTTTACAAAGTTATGCTTAAATATATTCCTTTTTTCATCAACATAAGAATATTACTAAACACTTCCTCTATCATTTTCGTTATATAAAATTCTTATACCCTAAACAATAAACAACTATTTTTTAAAATAAAATGTATCTGAAATTTGAATTTTTAAATATTTTTGAAAGTATCTGAGGAAAAATCCATTTTTGCCTTAAAAAATCGAAAATCTTCTCAAAATGTATTTGAAATTCTTTCAAACATATAAGCTAGTTTTTCCTCTAACATCATTATATTTATGGTACTAAAAATCTTATAGCGCATGGTTGCCCCTAATCCCAGTGGAACTAGTTAGTAAGCCAACCAAAATAGCTAGAGAAAGAATATTCGTCTAAAATCTCGTTCAAAAATTGAGGCATTCGTCAAAAAATGTTTATCATGTTAGAAAGAAAGATGCTTCTTCCATGATTGGCTCGGTAAATAAGTCACTCGTATCACGCAGTTTACTCTAATCCAGAGATAAATTGGCTTTATTTTTGTGCTTTATCGAGATACATAGCTCCAAGAATGCTGCCAATTTATCTCGGGATTGATCTCTATTCTAGAACAACTGGATTGAGATTTAAAAAGGTATCTCCTCTTCAGGGAAGAGTTGAATAATAGGTGATTTAAAGGGTTTAAAACATGTTTTTATGTCCCTATTTTGAATCGTATATGTCAAAATTTAGAAGCCTTTTATAAAACATTTTATTGCATTCATTACTATAAAGTCAAATAAATGATTAAGCAGAAAAAAATAACGTTTCGCTTAGTATTTTACGAAGCTTAAAATACATGTAATATCTAAAACGATGATTGTTATAAAAAAGTTAAACTAAATATAAATGAAAATCAGTATGATAGGTATATTAGTGATACACTTTTTTAGGAACAGTCATTAATGAGTATCACATATATATATATATATATATATATATATATATATTATGTGAACACATCCATATAAGATTTTCTATGATTTGGGTATTTAAGGTATATTAAAAAATAAAATAGCTGTTTGAACAATTAAATTATTTATAAGAAGTCCATAAATGTGATAATTAGTGCATATAAACAGATTGTTATGTTTTATATCATTCCATTATTTTCCCAATGTTTTCTTCTCAGGAAAGTTGTAGGAAAATTCTTTTGAATATGGTAAGTAATAGAATTTTGTCACGCTTGACTTTCAAATTATAAAATTTCAAGAATGATGGAATGAAACGTGATGTATAGATCCTTTTTTTTCACTCTAAAAAAAAAGAAGGCAATGATTTCACACACCCATATAACTGAATGAAGTAGTGTCCCATAAATAAATCTTCAGCTAGAACCGTTCTTTGTTTAATATAGACTTCAATGTGTACCAGAGAATTTTCTTCCCAGCAAAATATATCAAATCTATCATTACACTTAGATAAATACATTGTATACCAAAAAATGATAGATCTCTGTATTTTAAACCATGCAATATCGTAATACATAATGGTATTTTATTTTCCCGCATAGGATCGGGCAGAGAGATAATCGAAGAAAACAGTCTTTCTCAAAACATCCCAGTTTCATTTACTTTATCCATCAACTTTAAAAATAGCTATTCATAAAGATTTTTCTTGACGGCTCAGATATTATAAATCATTCAAGCGTGAGGGAAGGGTTATCCTTTTGACGGAAAGGGAGATTGTGTTAAGGTTACTGACAGAGATCTGCTTTCATGATTCTCTTTTTTTCCCCCTTTTGAGCTCCACAGCAAAATGGCTGACGTCCTCCGAGTTTGAAAAATACGCGTTTGATGACAGGATAAGGATGATGTTAAAAATGAAATAAAAGTGATTTGTATTCGAGATTTATCCGAAGATTTGAATGTTATGGAACAAAAATAGTATGGTTGCATCAGCAAGGTTATTATTTATAAACTATCAAGCTCTGATTAGACACTATTACTGTTCGACGTAATTGAAATGTTGTTAAAAAGAAAATCAGGGAGTGCTTTATTTTTGAAATATATTCAAAGATCTGTATGGTATATGGAATATAAAAAGTGAATGTATATTTTTAATTGGAAAAGATATAAAAAAATGTGTATTTTAAGAAAATATCAAACATATCTCTTTGGAAAAGAAAATTTAATGCCTTAGGAAACTACTTCAAGAATGTTTCAGGAATTAAAATTTTTCTGAATATTGTTATTTTAAACAAATTATATATATATATATATATATATATATATATATATATATATATATATTCCTTTCTTTGAGAAACAAATGTTTTAAACTCTTATTCCACTATCACATTTTTCAAAATATCACATTAAATGTGATTCTGAAATGTCAAATTTTTCTTAACTTTAACCTCATTTGCGCAAAATATTTTTGACATTTTTAAAGAAAAGATTTTCTAATACATTACTTAACCCATTGAATATTGAAGGCTGTATGTATGTTATGAGGTAAGCAGATGATGAGTTTCACTCGTCAAATGTATCCAAATTTGTCAGTTAATAAAATTGAATTATAATTTCATTCATAGAAATCTAAAATAAGTTTCAACTATTCGTGTAAAAACAGTACTTTATAATGAAATAAATTATGAATGCGCTAAGAGTTTATGATATTAAACTCTTAACGCATTTGACGGTGTCTGACATGGGGGCTCATTATTTCAATTAATTTTTTTTCTAATGCCCGTCTAACACCCGTTCCAGTAAAAATAGAGTAGTTTATTATTAAACTAATTTAACATTTATGGCACATATTTTTTCCAACTTTTCCGAAAAATTACTTGTGCTTTAAGGGGTTAATAGTTATTCAAATTTAACAATATGACAACTAAAAGTTTCCAATGTTTCAAATATATAAAATTATTATTACACTTTTTGAGATAAATTAAAAGCGAAAAGGACATTGTTTCAAGTGTTTTTCACTTCCGTGAATGAAAATTACTGATTCGTTTCCTGACGAAACTTAAAACAATCATGTTGAAAGAGTTTATACATGGAAGAATTTCTGAAAGTTTCCATTTTCTTTTCTTGATGTTGCGTGCCATATATCGGCGACAGCAAGTTCAGTTGCGATACTCGTCATTTAGTTTAAGTTAGGTTAGATTAGGTTATGACGAACATTTTTGGAGCTCTATGCTTACATGCCTCTAGCTCACATGGAAGAGAGGATAACTGGAGATTAATTTTTTTCATAATTAAGCACACATGGCCATAAGTACACATTTATAGGGTAGGTAACCATTCATATAAAAAAGGAAAAAGACAGAGACAGGAGATAAGAAGTACATCCATTCCCGAAGCGGGATTCGAATCCAGAACCTAATTATCCGCTCGTCATTTGACTATGGTTCAAAATTGAATGCTAACTGGGCTTAATTGTCCCATGTGGCATAAGCAATCTTTAAAAATTACTGGAATAACTTAACCCAGTCTAATAAAATCCAGAAAAGCATATCATTAAATTCAGTATTGTGTTTTATTTGACAACATAGGAGTTACTACAAGTGCCAACTATTAATTTTCTACTAGTTCCTACTCGATTTAAAATCATAGGTATCATTAAGAACCGGTATTATTTTTTTAGTGCTTAATAACTCCAGCGAATATCGTTAAAAAAATATGTACTGATAAACTTCTTTTGTATTGAATTCATATAAAAAAAATTCTCTGTAAATTAAAATTTCTTTTTATCTTCATTTGCTTTAAGAAGTTTCAAGTGAAATTTTTTCAATTTTCGGTCTGGTGCTTTCAAATGGAATTTCCATTATACTTTTCCTTTCACAAAAACTCGAATTTTAGAAATAAAGATGAAAAAAGAAAATCTTCAATAGTTACTTTTTATTTAAAACGCAATTTTTCTTTTACGTCTTCGTCTTTAAATTATCGCTTTTCAAAGTATTAGTAAAATATTTCTGGGTTTCCAAGAGAAAACTTAATTTGTTGGAGGGAATAGAAAAAAATCCATATCGAAAATAGATGAAACTGTCGAGTGACTTTTGAAATTAAAATTGAAGGCTGAATATTACATTTCTAACATTTCAGTGGCAACATTAAAATAAGTGTCAAACTTGTTTTTCGATTTTTTATTTTTTTAGCAAAGGAAATGAAAAAGATTTCGCTTTTAAAGCATTCGAAATTTTTGTCTCTTTAGAAAATCAATCCAGTGCTATATAACAAATAATCATAGTTATTTCTCTTTAAATTACTCATAACTTGAGAAAAGCATTTCTTAAAGAAATTGTAATTCTTTTATTTTAACTGAAATAATATCCTAGTAGTTGTAAAATTAACAAGTTGCTAAAAATCAAACAAAATATTGCTGATAAAATAACACAAATTTATTCTTCCATTGGATTTTACAAAACTAAAATAGTATTATTAATTATGTAACTTCCAATCAACATTAAATGTATTGATAATATAATCAAAATTTATCCAATGGTTCTTAGTTGCAATATATTTCCTCTGATTTATTGACTGTCTTCACATCATTTTTACTGACTTAGATAAAAATGCTATTTTTATTAATTTCATTTCATAAAACATTTAATGACTAATTTTTTATTCTAATATTTAAACTTTGTTGATTATACTTCCGAATCACAAGAAACAATCTCCTCTGAAAGGGAATCGAAAATATGACATTTAAATCGGGAAGCAGCGCACAAATCAATCGACTGTCAGTTTGACGCAGCTGTTGAGTAATACTAGGCACTAAAAGAATTTTAACGTAATTAGTTACTACCAACATGATGGTCTTTGGTCAAACATCAAACCCCGTAACTCTTAATAAAGTGATCACTCCATTCTCCGGTTAGATTTGTTTATCTCCCAACGGTCACTCTTTCACGGTAATGTTTATTCAATTTTGGATTACACTTTAATTATGTTCAAAATCACTGTGAGCATTCATGCCGACATGAGATTCGAACTCACGAGCAGCTGATCAATTCACTGAGTTGGGCCAGAATGGTAGAGGGTAAAGCTATTGAATATCAGTGAGACCAAATACGCTATATATGTTAAGTGAAAAATAATACATAATATGTTAGAATGACTAAAATTGGCATATTGATAGGATAGCATTCCTTAGAGCGAATGGTCCCGGATTCAATTTCAGCCCCTTTGAACAACGGAGGATGCATTCTTACATGCATGTCTGTCGGGGTAGGACTTTAAGTGTTTTCCTGGTTTCCTCCCTTGCGACCCACTCACATTGAAGTCTCCATGAAAGGCATTTAACTATGCGCTGAATGATTTCCAACAGAGTTAGGCAATCCAAAACCCCGATGTTAAAGAATTTTGAATAATGAAGTACTTTTAGAATAGTGTATATAATTTTATTGAATAAATCATCTATTATTGGGAAAATTAAGTCAATCATGAAACTGTAATTTCAAATGTACTTTCATAATTGCTAGCAATTTCATATAACAATTTTTAACTTTTCAAATCTTAATTATTCCTTTATTACAAATGAAAGCAGTATACTATACAGAATGTATACAATCTATCTCAAAAATAAAGCACTTATGAAGCACATTAATGAATTTCAAATATAATTAAAGCGCCTCTTATCGCTTTATTTACCGAAAAGTAACCTAACGCAAAGAGGAGGCCTCAAAACATAATGTGCTCCATATGAAATGTTTCAAACCATAAATCCAGCTTAGATAGCTTTGTTAATTAGAGTGTGAAGGAACGCGTACCTCTCTCATAATGAAGTATATGTGTGTAAATCTTAATTTTCTTTCTCTAATCTGAAATTCAAAGGAATTCTTTGCAAATGAAACTCTTTTCTCGCTGCTTTGATTATCTTTTTATCAAATGCCACAAGATTACACTTTGCAATTAGAAGGGATGTAATTTCAGAACACGACTGTTCTTCGGTTTAATTGGGCGACGCGGCATTCGGAAATTTTAAATGGCAACGTTTCTTCTGCTCAAGGTTGTTAAAAGAGCACATGCTACGTATTTTTTATTCTTTCTTGAACGGATTTCTTTGAAAGTTTCAGACTAGTAATTTCATATTTTCCGTAAAGCCTTTCTATAAAGTAAAAGAAACATTTCTTAGAAAGTTTTAGTTTTACAAGCAAGAAACTGCATTATTCAGACTAGTAGTTAAAAATCCATTTTTACAGCTTTAAAAATAAAAGAATTTCTGTCTTAAATATTTTTTCAGTTTTTTTTTCTATAATGAAGTATTATATTAGATATGGGTTTATTTTATTTCATATCATTTTGTTAGTAATTAGGCGAAAGATCTGATATAAGAATTAAAATAGAACTAATGTAAAATATAAAAAATAGACTATCAATAAATTTATGTTTCCTAAATATCTTAAAATTAAAGAATACACGTGAGTTAAGGTATATCTCTCGTATGTAACTAAGTATATTTTGTGTATTTTTTAATAATGGCGGGCACTGGGTGATGAACCCTTCACCACAACAAGGCCAGAAATTGCTACTCGCTTAGCGTTACCCAGTGAACACCTCTAATCCAAGTCACGGAGGCGAGTAGCATTGCCCACGTCACACCAACACAAACCCGTTTATAGCCACATTCATCCATCATCTCAAAAGAAAAAAGGGCAAAGATGCAGAGAGAGGGGGAAAGGAAACGCGCGAGCGCGTGCATGCCTAAACCGAGATTCGAACCTGGGACCAACAGCCCAGGGGTCAGAAACTCTAACTATTCAGCTATTGGCCGAAAATTATGAACTATAAAAAGAAGTATATTAAAAATTGCTTACACAAAACAAACCATTTAGTGCAACCTAAATGGTTTGTTTTATAACACGCATTCTTTTTTCAATGAAATACTAGATTTTAAGGAAAAATGTCAAGACCATTGAGAAGCAAAGAATTTTTTAGTGAAAATCAAGAAATTCTCATTGTTAATTTCATGAAATTAAACTGAATATTGTGTTTCAGTATTTTCGAACTTATTATAATATCTACTTTTTAATGAATAATAAATTTTGTGACTAAATCTATTTTAAAAATGTTTAAGTTAACATAGGTATTTTTTAAAAACAGTTGTGTTTTTAAAAGGGAATACTTTCGTTATTTAAGAGCTAGATACAAAAATATATAAGTGTTTTCAATGTTACTACGAATTTTTTAATATCCAATCTTTTTTTATTCAAATTTAAAATACAATATCTGTTGTTAAAACATAATGTTTAAATACACAGTTGAATTTTAATTTTTATATTGTAGTTTTAATTATGCATTCGAAATCATATATTAAGTCATTCACTAAACATTTATCAAATGTATCAAGAAACAAATATTATTTAGAGGTTGTCGGAAAAATGACATATTTACATTTTTATTTAATTTATTTTAAATTTATTGTGTATATAATTTTATTTTTAATAATTTGATTTTGAAAAAACTAATTTTATGTTTGTATTTTATTAAATTTTCAAAACGGAATATCCTCTAAGGAAAAGAATTCATTATTTCACCAACTTCTTTTTCTTACTTTTGTTTTTTAATTCTCTTACATTTTGAAATAACTAATTAAAATAACATACTGTAAACACTGAAAATATTTCAGTTACAGATATATAAAAACTGTTAACAAGACACTGCAAATGTGTCACGAATCATTTCACTCAGTTTAATAGATCAGTATTTAATGGATTTTAGAGCTATGAAGCACAGTAAGTTGATTAAAATTGACATAAAAAATTTATCTTATTATTTTATCAATGAAGCCGTTATTTTCATAAACATTTCTTTAAATATTCAAATATCAATGATCTTGTTATATTTATTACAAGTTATTTACTATGTATACATATAGAAAGAGAGAGTTACAGAGTAAATAATTTTTTAAAAAATTCAAAATACAAATTCTTTATTTTGTTTCATGTGAACTAAATTATTTTAAATATCTTATTGTAAATATGAAATAAAATAGAAATATAGCATCAATAAAAAAATGTTTTTACAAAAATGTATCCATTAAAAGTAATTTAAATTTCAATTTTTATTTCATTTATTCCTTTGGATTATGGGAATTTTAATTTTGGCATGAAATCTGACTAAAATCGGATTGAATTATTGATGGCTTTAGTTTTTGTTTCTGAGAATAATAATTATTAATTTTGTGAATTAAATAAATTTTTTTCTTGGTTATATTTAAGATTCACTTCAAGTTTCGTTTTGGCATTTTTTAATGTTCTCAAAACTATTTCTGAAAATCATATCACATTTGCTTTGTTTCTATGCTTGAAAATCCTTCTAATAAAAAGAGATGAATAATCAGTTGTCCCTACAACTGCGTGTATGGTTCGATATCCACAAACACTTATCGCCTGATCCTTCGAATTTCTTACCTTGTCGTCTTCCTCGTCACCATAGATTCCCGGTCGTAGGTACCATCTCCTGTCACTGCTCTCAACATGTTCTCGCGGCATACTCATAATGAGTGACTTGGCAAACAGTACGGTTCGTCGACCAGCCTGCTGTTTTCAAGTTGATGATGAGGGGCCTCTCGAACTGACCAAACTGTAAGAAATGTCTTCTATCATGTCTCATTGATATTCTTCACTTACTTCTAGCGTTGGCATGTGGTTATCGAATCTATGAAACTTCCTTTGTGCCCGTTTATATAGGGCCCACTTCCTGATTTCAGAGCCCCTGTTGGGTGTGTAGTTATGTGTGTTGCCACCACAAATTTGAATCATTTGCATTGTACTTATTTGGAAAGTTTCACGCTTGTGCATTCTCATGAGTATATCTATATATGGTTCTGATGACACTTGGCAATGCCAAGCCCGCCCGAGACTAGGCGAATGAAGTTGGAGAGGAAACGTCTTCCGTTTTTTTTAATAGAGCACCCTCAAACGAATGTGAAAGTACGACTTTTGGATCATAGATGGCAGCACCATCTGAGTCTCCCAATTTAGAGATTGAAACCAGTGAAAACCCAAATCCTGGCTCCAACCACTCCTAGAGGTATTAGTTTATAATGGGAACATGGAGGACATTGCGATCCAACAGATTTTACGTGGCCCAATCACCATTAGTGAACACGATGGATCTTCGGCTAAATCGGGATTCGAATTCACCACCTCCTGGTAACGAGAACGACGCCCTAATCAACCAGGCGTAAAATCTGTTGGTCTTTAATATATATATATATATATATATATATATATATATATATATATATATATGAAATGCAACTTGCAAAATATTATATTAAATATTAAATACGAATAGTTCAAACTGTTATAATAAACAGTTTTTATAATGCAGTGTTTTTTTATGAATAATAATGATGCAGAAAGTTAATATGAACATAAGTTTCTCATACAACTTACAAATTAAGACAAAGCATTGAAACACTATATTAAATGAAGCCATCCTCAAACAAGTGGTCTGAATTTCAAGTTTTTTTCTGAACAGAGTTTTTGCTATGAAAAAAGCCTTGAATACTCTTCATTATCACTCGTTTATACATTAGTACTGGGATATATAATTATTATTATTTAAATCACATTGACTAAATTTCAAACTTATTATGGAATCATTAAACCTATATCCGAAAAACAAAAGTTATTTCCTCTTTAGATTTTTAAACCAAATAAAATTCTTCTTTCTTTGATTATCTTTAATTATGAGATCAATTTATTTGGTCTCGTTTTAATAATTATTCAATTTATAAAACGTAATCAATTTCTATGAGGAAATTTACTCTTACTTTATTGGTGCTGGGATTCAAATTCAGCAATATTTATTCTGCATTCTAATAAATGAACCATAAGTAAGAAATAAAAATTCTTCAATATCCATATTTGTCTATTTATTAGTATTAAATATTATAGGAGGATAGATATATTTTACTCAAGGAATTTGGTTTCGGTGCTCACAGATCTACATTTCTGGAGGATCAAAATATTAAAGTATTCTATTTATTTATTTTTTCGCGTGGAAGCATGGGATTTCAACTTGACGTCATCACTGCTTAAATGGCAAAGAGGGTTACATTATTTTTTTATGTTCGCCAAGATTTCCAACAGCTTGTTATTTATTCATTGCTGGCGAAGAACAAATCTTTCGTCGTTACTTAATTATATATAGTCTGCAAATACTTAAGCTAATTATACAATTGGATTTCAATGGGTTGTGTTACAGTTTTGTCAAGGGGATCAAAATCTTTACCATGATAATAGACTCGCGCTGTGCTAATGAAAATGTCAAAGATTGAATAATTTTAGAAGGAATTTTCGCCGACTAGATTGCTTGTGCACAGTCACAGTTAATAACGCATTTCATTATTCTGTCAAAATGTCTTACAGAATTATTCGAATGTTTTGATAATTATGATTTTTTGACTTACAAATCCAAAATAAAGCTCCTACAGTTTATTTCAATCTGAAAAAAAATTTCCTAATAAAGTAAATATAATGTAGAGCTTTAACTTCTCAATGTGTTAATGAATTACTGTAAAATAAAACAGCTGTGTACATTTAATTAATTTACTAAGAATTAAATAGAATAATTAATTAGAATTTACTTAGAGTAATTGATCATTATTATTATAGGAAATTAAGTTTGCATAGTTAAGATTTTATGACTTTTGTGCAAGTGATGTGATATTTAATTGATTTTTCAAAAAGATGTTGGGTTAGTTATCAATTAAGACATAAATCTTCTGAATGAAAATACCTCTTTCCTTCCGTTATACAGCTCGTGGGTTCGATGCTCACCTAATGAGTAGGGGTTTGTGGTAGTTTTTGTAGCCGTTTTGTACTGAGGGTCTTAATCAAATTCGCCCTGGTGATTGTTAAAAAAGTGATCGTAGAACAATAATGTCTCAACAAAAGAGATCCTATTGTAATAGATTTGGGTGGAATTAACTCTGATATGCAAAGGTGACCAAAAATTGACAAATAAATTAAACCAATGTCAAAACATAATTTAATTGCAGAATTGGTAACGTGATCAACTTTGAATATGGATGACTTGTGTCCAAACCATTTGCTGTAAGGTTACCATTTGAAAAGTAAGAGCTCTGACTTTTTGTTTGAGGATTCGTATATAGATTGCTATCTGAACTGTGAGGGTGTTTTGTAGTCATATGGAAATCCATCATAAACTAGGCACCATTATTTAATCAAAATTCATGATCATAAAATAACTATGGAGTGACAAATAAACATGTATAAGAATACACAGATTTTCATTGAAAGTCATTTAAACGGTTAGAGTGTTCGTTTTTAAGAATGTCGAGTGGGAGTCGATTAAGTTGAGTAACTATCTATTATTTTATTATTTATATAAAATTCACTTATTCTTTAAAGCTTAAAATTTAAGTATTATGAATCCAATTTAATTGAAATCAAATCTAGTTTAATTGAAACTAAAGTATTTTCATTTATTTATACACTAAAAATATTTGGTCAAGATCATAATCGATTTAAATATATAGGACAATTGTCGAATACAGAAAATCATTTAACGTTTTAAGAATCCAGGTGTACACATTTTGCTACATCTTGTTTAATTTTTAAATTAAGTTTTTTTTTTAATGCATCATCTTAATTGTCAACTTTAAGTGAAAAAAAAGGAATATTATTTCAGTGACTCCAACGGAAAATATTTCTATTTTAAACTACACATTATTTCAGTATATAACGGAATGTTATATTTTCTTTCTCTTGTACAATTATAGTGCATTCTGCAGAGGAAAATATATCTACTACTCAATTTTATTTCCAAATTTAAAAATTCATGAAAACAAGGAAGATAGTAAAATGGGACTCTTATTTTAATTAAAATGAATATTTCCTAACTTTGCCGGCAGATGGCTGAATTCTTGACTTGGGAGTCAAGACTGTTGGTCCCGGTTCGAATCCAGGTTCAGGCATGGACGTTTTCTTCCTTTGTCCTTTCGCTTGAGAGGATGTATGAATGTGGTCTGCCCTATAAACTGGTTTGTGGTGGCGTGACGTGGGTAATGCGACTCGCCTCCGTGACTTGGTTCACAGGTGCCCTCAGGGTAGCGGCAAATGATGAGCAATTTCTGGCCTTGTTGTGGTGAAGGGTCAATCACCCAGTACCCACCATTGGAAAAAAATATTTCCTAAAATTTTTCTCCTATAAAACCCATTAAATGAATTTTTCAATGTTCTATAAAAATTGCTGTGATTGCACTTTTATAATGGGTGTTTTTGCTTAAAGAATTATTGATGTTTGATCCAATCTATAAATATTTGAACATTTTATACAAGTTCATTTCTTGATCTGTATTGTTAAAAATGCCTTTTATCTCTATCCCCCTTACACTTGCAATTTTTAACTGGGATAGGTAATAACTTTTCGTTACAACATGAATATTCTCTAATTAGCTACTTTTTTTTATCTAATCTGTTTCATTGTTAAAGAATGAAACAAAAGAAGGTTGACCAGAATATTAGAAGAGACGAAAGAATATTTGTCTAATGTATGAATTATCACACGAAGTAAGAAAAAATGTATGAATTTAACTCTCTATAATAATTTCCTTAGAACACATACCCATTAAATGCATACTCGCTAAGGAAATCATGATCGCAAAGGATGAAAAAAATTTAACATCTTATTTTCTTTGCAAAACTGAAGATTTTGCTCAAAAATGTGTTTTACATTCAAGAAAATAAGGGTTATTGTCTTAACTGATCCATTTTATATTTTCATAAACACATTAGTGTGTATGTTTAAAAAATATATTAATAAAAATTTATATATTACATATAATTTAAATAAATATGATAATTTATTCTAAGTCTATTAGTAAAGTTAAGTTTTGTAATAAATTATCAATACAAATGATATAATTTCGTATTTATGTGTAATATGGAGAAATTATGAGGTAATTTATAACAAATGTTGAAAAGCACGCCTCATGAAACTCAACCAATAAAACAAAAGTATTTTGGAATAATTTAATTATTATTATTGTGTGTGTGTGTGAATTTAAATATATCTACTTGTAAAATTATTTTTAATAAAATATAAGTATAAATAATGTTTTTCATAGTATTGTGTACCACTCAGAAAAATTTGCTGTTCAAATATTATCACTAAAAACTTCTATGTTAGTTTCATAAAATAAACTCAATTATAAAATACAACAATAATTTATTATATAACTTTTAACTAATATACAAGTTTAAGTTAGTTTATTTAAACTAAGTTAACTTATTAGTAAAAGGTATTTTGTAACAGAGTAAAATATGAATATAATTTCATATGTTAATGAATAATATGGAAAATTAAAGTGAAATGTTGGAACACGGAGACCTGCATCAAAATAGACTTTAAAGCATTTTATCTCTTTGCAACAAAAAGACAAAATTTTGTCTCACTTAAAACACAAATAATAATTTAGTTTTATTATTATGAAAATGTTTAATTAAGGACGATAGAGAATTTTCAAAAAATAATATTATACGTTACCCTAAATTATTTGTAAAAATATTTTAAAAAGGTATAAATTAATTTTTTTATTAATTTATAATTTTTTTATTATATTCTTAATATAATTTATAATTCTAAATTAAAAAAATTATAAATTAATTTTTACATTTGCTCTATATGAAAAATAACGTTATAATGAATCAACTTGTAAAAATATTTTTTAGTAAGAGTAATAAAAAAAAATTCTCTTTTACTTAAAAATATATGAAATAACGTTATACACATGTACATTTTTTATAAATAAAATTGACATTATTATAAATCAACTTTTATGAATGTTTTTGTAATGAAATTTGAATGGGAACTATATAACTTTATAATACTGTTTGCGTAACGGAAAATATTTATGATATTTTATAAATAAACGATTGGATGCAAGTTTCATAAAATTCCATTTCACATCGTTTCGAACGATAGGGCAGTTTACAAAAGCAAACTATTGTAAAACTCCCCTCCCAAACTAAACAGCCTTATTCTTTCGCATATAGTATACAGCATTTTTGTAGAATCCATATTTTCACGGCCTAAACGCTGGGAAAAGAAAGCTTGCTTAAAGTTGAAAAGAAGTATGAAAAAAAATAAAACTGCGAAGAGAGAAGTATTGAAAGCTAGTGACGTCTCATTCCTTTCAAATATTGAAACGGTGAAAGAATTTTTTTTCCGCTTCGGGTGAGGCGGAATGTATGAGCTCGAAGAATGTTAAAGTAATCTTCTGTCAGAGAATAAGAAAACTTTTCAGTAAAGTGAAGAAGAATATACCTGGGTTGCATTCATGATTAAACATTTCTGTCTCCTTCTCAAAATCGAGTTATGTTTGGCGATATTTTGAAGCATTATTTTTTTATTTAAAAGAAACCTAATCTGTGTGAGTATTATTTTCTTTCGTTCGCGAAAAGTGGCATATTCCAGAATTATTTTTTTCTAAAAAAATAAGATTTCTTTTCGTGTTTTCCCAAAGATTTAAGAGCATTTATTCGCAAAGTGAAGATTACGCCGTAATTGAAAAGCATTAATAGATTTAGATTACAGTTGTGTGTGTGGGTGGCAGTTTCATTGAAATATCAGGAGAGATTTTTTTTTTTTACTCCTTAGAAATAAAAAAATACAGTTAACTGAATTCTGATTGATTTCAAGGAATTAATAAACCCTGATTTAATGGTAGGACAGCGCTTTTCAGATCATAGGATCGTAGGTTTGATCCCAGCCACTGTTCAACAACGAAGATAAATGTTGCACTTGACAGTTTTCCAGGTTTTCCCTTTTCTGATATTTGAATAAGACCCATTATCTATGGAAAAACCTCTCGAATAGCAGCTTACGTGGTGAATGTTAAAATATTTTCAGCTGTCAGGTCACATAATCTTTTGCCCCCTAAGCAGTGCCAGATTCAATAAATGGCACATTGTATTCCAGTGGTAGGGCAGTGTTCATCAAAATGGAAGCTTCCGAGTTCAGTCCCAGCCACAATGGGAAATAGATTTTGCGCTTATGAGTTCTCTATCATATCTGTTGGTGTAAATGCTAGGGTGTTTTACGGATTTTATCCAGTACTATGTATAAATACAGCCCACTATTTATGTAAAATTAACCGTTTATCTTCTCAGTTTATGCTGTGCGTATTAAAACGTCTTATAACGTCATCCGCTGTCAGGTTACCCTCTACATAGACCTGAAGAATCAATAAAAAATGCATGTAGTCAGATAAATTTTATCAAAATGAGTGATATCGGGTTTGATACCAGACACTGCTGAACATTGAAGAATAGATTCTGTGCTTCTGCTTACACATTTATCAAAGTGAATGCGGGGAAATTTTCAGGGATTTCCCTCTATGTGATAGTGTGATCTAAAACCTATAAAAGAACTTGAAAAAAAGATAATGCGGGACATTAAAATGCTATACAACCTTAGGCCGTTAGGCTCTTTAATACGCAATACTAGAAGTTTTAATGTAATGGGATCTCTCTTTTCGCAGTAGTAAGTTAAAGATTCACTCTCTAACACTTTTGAGAATGAGAAAATAGATGATGCGTTTTAGCTATATGGTTGTATATTTGTCAGTGTTAGTAGTTGGGAGTGTTCCATGCTTCCTCTCTAGCGAATTGCGATGACGGTCACAGTTTATAATAAATTTATTAGGGAGGTAAAAGGCGAATCAGAAACAAAATCTTTATAACTAACCGCTTAATAAACTTAGTAAACTATAAAACATCCAGGATAAACATTTTTTCCAGTAGAAAACATATAATTAACCATCAGATAAAAACAGATTTGAAGACATAAGGATGCTTACTATTTTTAACAATAGGGCCTTGGGTCTTCTCTGGCTTCCTATCTCTAAATTGTAGACCCAGATGGTGCTGCCATCTATGAAACAAAATCGTACTTCAACCCTCTTAAGGGGATGCTCTAATTCAAAAACGCACTGACTTCATTTGCCCAGTACTTGACTGGCGGCCTTGACTTTGCCAAGCGTCATATGTAGCAACATCAAAAAAGGTAGTTCTTTGCAACAACAGCAACAGATGTTTTCTCAAAATATTGTGCTGTACCCCGAAATCACTTCCCGCGCATAGTTTCGGTCACGAGAAATCGAGAATAGGTGTAAAGTGTATTTCAGATATATTTCTAGTTACAACATTATTAAGTATTCAATTTCCAGACTCCTGTCGTCTGCATTCCAATGGACTTTCTTATCAGCATCACATTAACCCTTTGACAGAGCATCCCGTGATTTCCACGATCAACTCAAATGTAGCAGATTTTGCTCATTCAGCGATCTTTCCGGGCAATTTTCTTGCTTTATTGAAGAACGCATCACGCGATTCCATAGTTCACACTAGTTAAATAAATTATGTACAGTGATTGACGTTTAATTTGCGTTTTGACAAACAGATGGTTACAAAATCACGGCATTTGAAGGTATTTTATATTTACAGCTCTAACTTCACTATGTTTCATTTTTTCTAAAGTTTTACACATTTTATTTTTTATATTATGAAATAAATAGTAATTAACTATAATTTAATTGAAATTTATTAAAAACACTTTTTTTTTATGATAACACCTGAAATTGGTGGTTCTGACAGCTTAGTTTCCTATGATAGAAATCTATAAAAAAACACCTTCTTCAAAGAAAAAAATTCATATTTAAACTCTCCAATTTATATAGATATAAAATATAAAATACAATTACACAATATTTGAAGTGATTTCGATCTATCAATTGAGCAGTCAGTTGGTAGCATCTTCGACACAGTGGACAAATTTGACACTTTTTTAAAAATCGAAGACAAGAATTAATGTCATTAGTTTTTGAAAAAACAATTACACTGTATCAATATTGAAAAAAAGAAACCATCTGATGACGTGCATGTCTTCTGGATACCCCAGTAGTTATGCATAGATGCGAATTCTAAAATAAAGTACCTCATATTTTAAGGAAATTGTACTGCAAATTCAAAGGAACATTAGTTACAATTTAAATTAATTATCAGTGCTGTAATGAATGTAAAACATCGCTATCTTTAAGCTTAGCTTCAGTCCAACCACCTGATACATATTTCAGTCATTATTCATAAGGAAATTTCTGATGTAAAATTATATCATTATGTGCATATTAGTGACGATATATATTAATATAAGTAAAATGTGTAATTTTATTATTCCAAATTGTAACATTTTAAATGACTACACAGATTTCATCAATAAATTTATCATTGAATGAACTGTAATTCCAAATTGAACAATTCCTTTTGTTGATATTCTTCTCATAAACAACATGTATGTCTTGAAATATTTCAACATTTTGCAATCATACTTGAACCATATATACAATACGGACTTCATGCTGAAAACAACGAAGATGCTTCCCTAAATGCAATCCCAACTAAATTCACTTATCTTCCTGGTCACTTGATTTCTTCCTAAAGCCAAACCAATCAAAAGTCCTCGCTCTTGGTTGCTGGGGCAACTCTTTCACGCTTTCTTCTTCTTCCGGATTTTGTGGTTCCTCAGTTTCCAATTTGTCGCTGCTTTCTTTTTGGGACTCTTGCGATTTTTCTTCCGAGTTTCTGGATTTTTCTGATTTCTGTTCCGACTCTTGGGATCTTTCTTTCCTTGCACTAGAAGATTTTTCTGGTTTCCTCTCCTCTTCTTCGGAGATCTCCGATTTCAGACTGGAAGACTCCGACTTAGATTTTTGTCGATGCTGCGATCCCGATGACACCTTTCGAGGGGGTTCTGCAGCTACCAGCCCCTTCTTGGCATGCACGACAGAATCCATGAAGACGTCGCTCAAGTAGGCTTCATCCGTCTGGCACTGGCTATCCCTTCTAGTGACGAAGAAGGCACCCCTGTCTGAAACGTGCGCAGTGGACAAGGACTTAGTGCTTTCCAGCACTATTTCATCACTGCCCTTACGCTTGGACTCCAAGAAGATAGGACAAACTCTTCGCTTTCTCTTTTTCTCAGGAAGCCTGGATAAAGAAATGTATTTTTCTCCATGGACAAAAAAACATAAACACTGGAAGGTTAGAAATATGAAATACAATGCCGGAACACTGATGACGAAGTAAGAAAGGCTGTTCGTATCGATTTGTAGAGTGATTGCCAAGATTTGGGGGACAATCTAAAAAATACATATACATAAATCAATTTCCAAAGCACGGATGTACATAAAAAAATCAAACCGCTTAATCCGATACTTATTTTCTACCACCATTGAAAAATACTAAAAGTAGTATACAAAAAATGATAGACAAGAGCACCTTGACAAAAAATGATAGACAAGAGCACCTTTTACAAGAGCACCTTGACCAGTGTGTTGGATGAACTGGATACATCGAACATAAAAATCATACATAAAGTGGCTGTGTCTTGCAAAAATAAAATCGAAATACAATATCAAAATACATTTTTTTCTTTATTTAAATTACTTTATTATTATTATCCTGAATAAGTATTTGCTTTGCGTGTAAAAAAGTGAAATACTTATTTGCTTAAAAGACTTGAAAGTAAATTGATTTCAAGTTTAAACTGGGTTTTTGAGAAATACAGATTTTCTCTAAAATTATTTAATGATTTAAATTACTAAGTAAAAATTTACCTTGATCGAATTTTCAATAATACTCTTAGTAAATCTTTTAAGGGAAGAAAAGTTAATGTATAAGTAATTTTATAAGCTGTTCTGTTTTTTCTTCTGAGTATCAATCAAAACTAAAGATTTTTTTTATTGTTTAAATATGTGTATTATATTACTTGATAATTAGATACTGATGTGCATAACTAGGTTAATTACTTTTATATAATCATGTTAGTGTGTGGTATTTAAGATGAATTATCTACTTGACATAACAATAATTATTCAAAGCCATTTAAGTTGTTCTTAAATAGATTTGAGTAATAATCGTTCTTTATATGCAATAGATGGTCAATATATTTTGTTTCATCTTTCTATTAAGTCTTACAAAATTTCGCTTGAGTTGCAAACAAAATGAATCTAAATGTCCATAAATTATCATCTGTATGTAATATTACTTAACTTCTTTTCTCATCTTTAGTCAGTTGTATTCATATAAATATTTTGTTTCTGTAAATTATTCTTTTCGTTTAAATATATAAATCAAGAAATTGAATCTTTCTAATTTTTTATTACAAATATTCATTGCCATGTATTGTACAATCCCTTGGGAGTACTTACTATTCCTTGAGTTAAAATTATTGTATAAAATTTATTTGTGTGTGCTAGAACTGTCTATTTGTTATGCAGATTAATTTTAGTCTCCAATCAATTTCACTATAAAATCAAGGTAAATGGCCCAGTGGCTACAAACCTACCAAACCTTAGACCTACTTCCTCTTCTTTACTCAGTTTTCTCTGATCCCTATATAAGGCGATTACTTTTTTTATTCCGAGATATCTCGTCAAAATATTTATATTTTGAAAATTGTTTTATCACATTTTTTGTGTGTGGATGCTTAGAATGGGAGAAAAACCCTACAATTTCAAAATTGATAATATCTGAATTTGTAGTAGGAAACCACTCTTCAGAGAAAAAAACACTTTCTTGAGAAAGCGTCAACCGGGTAGGGTTTTCGGTAGATTTCCAAGTTTCTTTGCGAAATGTGAATTCAGATCACCAGCAAGGAAACGCCTTTATAGAAATCAATTACATGATGGACGCCAAAAGCTTTGGGAAAACCTTAAGCAAATATGTAGTCCAAAACGCTATATCAAAAGATTATTTTAAATTTTTTCTATTAAGTGTTTTCGATGATAAATTGACTGATATTACTTCACTCTTACAGTTAACAGATGCAAAGCAGGTGCTAAATATAAAGCTAAATTCTCTTATTCCCGTAAAATTGCAAAAATTGAACTTAAATCAGCATAATACAATACGGATTACTCAGTTCCTATCTAATGTTTAATAACAAAATAAAACATAATATTTTAAGAAATTTTAAAAAACAATTATATTTAAGGATTATATTTAATTCATGGGATATTTTATTATCTGTGTGTGATTAATGTGGGTATACACATAATAAAGATACATAATTGTTTAGAAGAATTAAAGGCACATTGACATTATTAATTATTAAGCAAAATTTACGGGCAACTTATTTTTAATTATATACCAGGTTACTTCTATCATAAATATTTACAATTTATTTTATGTGTTTTATTTTCTTCTTTTTTTACCTCTGTTCTAAATTTTGTTAAACAATATAAATAGAGAGTTATACTTCAATTACAATTAAAAGAATGACATTATTTATTTATTAAAACAAAACCATCCCATATAAAGGAAAAAATAAAAATAAAAAAAGAGATATGAGTACTCACCATTTCTGCCAGGGATTCCACAACAAAAAGTGCCGAGATAATCTTGTAAGTGGTGACTATGTACCGGTCCATCCAGAGGATCGTCCATCCACAGAGGGCAGCCGCTCCGATACCCAGCAAAGCGTTGCCGAGAGCCAGCATGTCGTTGTCTGACTTAGACAGCAGAATCAGAACAAGGCCGGCGGCCGTTTCCATCAGGAGGCACAGAATGATCATGAAGAATGGATGAAAGCTTGGAGGTAAAAAAAGATCATTCATCATGTCGGCCATCTCACGTGATATTAATTTGAGATAAATTATGCAGCAATGAAATTCTTATCTGAAGAGCTTGTCGTCACAAGAAACAATAAAATAAATATCCCATAAATTGCGTTTATATGGGAACTTTTATTATTTTTTTAAATTTAAAATAAAAAAGTGGTTTCTATCAATAAAGTAAGGGATTTCGTATAATGTTTATATTTCTATTCTATGAGTTCAGTTCCAATCTTTTTCTATTTGAACACTTTCACTAAACTTTGAGTGGCGCAGTACTTTAACGCTAGTATGTCAAATATACCCGATATTTCACTATCAGCGTATCGATCGAAGAGAAAAACTTGAAAAAATATTATGGGTCTTTTTATTTTGAAGACTCTTGAATGGAACTTTGGTAATCCGATAGCTAAAAACAGACTTTGTAAAGTATTTTTGTATTCAACCATTCATCCAGCTACGACTTGAATTCATAATCTAAGGTATTCATTAGGTATATATACTAGTCTTCCATTATTATATATATAACATTAACTGAGAAACCTAGGTATACCTCTTTGACGATAGAAGTGACATTTAAATCACTTACGCAGCTTGAAAGGTTAAAAATAGCCAGCTTTTATCAAAGAAAATTGTCGTATATTTCAATAGGAACTCGAATGTGGTGTTACGCGAGTTTGTCAGCAACAGGTTGACGAGATTCAGGAGAGGATTCAGAAAACCATAATCAACTTGCGATAAAAGACATTGTGTCTGAATGCGTGTACTGTGCAAATTCATGGAGACAGCCACTTCATTAGTTCATTGTTTCAAGTCTACCAACAACAATATCTATTTCAACAAATAGATGATGCTTGCAGAACCATGAACTGTGGACAAGAACTCCTCTGGCACAGTTATCTGTACCTGCATATGAATGTGTTCGTGAATGAAAGATTGGTAAAAAGTTTTTTTTTCTAAGGATATATAAGGCAGCTTTAATTAGTAATATACCCGGATGACTTCATTCGTTTTAGATTTTATGTCAGTGAATGCTAAATTTTAGCATTATCGAGCGTATTATGGGACTCAGAATATTCATCCTCGATATGAGGACTAATATTCTGAGTTCCATGCACTAACAGGTAATACACCAACATATACTACAATAGGTACTCCAAATAAAGTGCTGTAAACGAAAATTATTTCTATTCAAGGAAATACAGGAGATCTCTTTCAACAGGATGATACCAGCTAAAAAATGTAACTAAAAATTTTCAATAGTGTATCTAGAAAAACGCATCCAACTTATTCTAATCTTACCGGTATCTCACCTATTGTACATGTAAAAGATTTCAGGGGTTATGGTTTCGATTATAATTACTCATCCAAAAATTTATAAAGGTGCATTTAAGTACATATACAGATAATGAATATTCTTCTCTATGCAGACATTTAAAGGTATTTAACTCCATGCCACGCAATGTAACAGCAGTTACAATAGTGTACTATTTATTATACCATATATAATTTATTTTGGAAACTTGTTATATTTTTATATTGTTTGTTATATTGATTATATTGTGGGGTTTTTTTTTTTTTTTTTTTTTTTTTTTTTTTTTTTTTTTTTTTT